>APFE030585744.1:89089-129916 GCA_000404065.3 Pinus taeda | reverse complement strand
AGGCAAAGAGGGTTTTTTAGCCATTTTTGAGGAGCATGAGTATGGGTGAATGTGGTTTATAGCACAGTAGGGAGACTGACATGATGGCAGTGACATTTTACTGTGTAACAGGCACTTAGGGGATTGACCTTGTTAACCTACTGCAATTTGGTTTTCTCTTTACGTAGTTTTTTTGAAAATTTTATTTACTTTGAATTTAGTCTTTGAATTTGTTTCTTTCCTGCATTATTTTTAAGTTTTTTTCCATTTCTTGGGTGTTGTAAGAACCTCCCCTTTATCTATTCAACCACGTGCTAACAATATACACCAACGAGCTTATTAAAGACAGAGAAATGGTATTTTGAGGCATTTTTGAATGAAGGGTTTTGAGGCTAATATGGATCATTCAATGCACCTATTTCACTGATTAGTTTCCATGAACATTCAAAGAAGGAGTCTCGAAGTAGTACATGGAGAACCTCTTTTAGTTTGGTAATAAATGGAAAACATTGTTACTTTTGAATTTCCTATCAAAGATCTAGGGGTGCCTGAAATGCACAATATTTCCCCATCTACACTACCAAAATTTCATGGTTTGGAAAATGAAGACCCATATACATTCTTATTTGACTTTTAATTACTTTGTAGAGGATATGGTTATTGTACTAATTCCCAAAGGTTGCAAGTGTTTCCTCTTACTCTGAAAGGAGCAGGTCTCGGATGGTTCATGAGCCTTGGTGGGAACTGCATTCAAACATGGGAAGACATGAAGAATGTATTCTTGGAGAAATATCAAGACTATTTCGAGGTCGGTGAAGATATTTTTGGAATAAAACAAAGGGAAAATGAAATCTTGGAGGATTATGTGGAGCGATTTAGATACAACATCCAAAAATCAAAACATAAGAATTTGGTAAAAGAGACCTTGAAAACACTCCTACTCAAAGGAATCAAAGATGAATTTTTAGAACCTTTAAATATGATAGGAGCATGTGATGTTTCTCACTTACCATATGATGATGTTTGTAAATTATGCATTAGTTATTCAAAAGGAATCTCCAAGATCGGTAAGAATTCTAGAGAACTTTCTTCTCAATTTTTGGAATCTACTACAAAAATAGGAGCTATAAAATCTTTTCTAAATTTACAATTGGATGACTTACAGGAAGAACAGAAGTAGTTTAAGGAAGATCATTCAAAAAATTATTTCCCATCACCATCGGGGTTTCAACAAGGATTTAAGGAATCAAGTAAGGAAATAAATCAACTACTAGGTATAACTCAAAACTCATCATCATTTAATACAGAGTAATATTTATTATCCCCAGCAAGTTCCTCAACACATATACAACCCCACAGTTCCATCGAAAACTTATAATCCTCCTCTGATTCAATACCCCACCATATTCCCGCAATGGCCCTCTCCCTAGAGCTAGATATTCCTGCAGCCTCAAGTATGGCTTGAAGCCTCCTCTCTAGGGAAATTCCCCATGAAAATTCCATTACCTAAGCCACAACAGTTGTAGTTCCCATCCAATGTACCACCATGTTATCCCTCTCTATGGTCCCAACCATTTGTGCAACCAAAACCTAATTTCAACAATCAAGTTGCACATCAATTTAAAACACCTATTTTTCCTACTCACTCCCCTATCAAATGTAATGTCAGATATTTTAGAGATGTGAGAGGAGTGAATCCAAAAACTTCCCCTATTACCACACAACATTTACCTCGGGAAGAAACTTTAAGCCATAAATCATTAGAGAAGCAATCTATGATTGGAACTTGTTCGAAAACTGTTCCTGAAGCTCACAAAGAAGAAAACCCTAGATTTTCCTTTAACCATCCTAGTCAATCTAAAGAGAGAAATCTTCAACTTGTGGAAGACCTATACAAGTTGGAGAACCATAAATATGTCTGTCCTATTGAATCATGGTTCCAAACAATTGTTAGTACACCCATTCTCTCATCATTCAAAAACCCTTGGTACCATATCAAGTAAGTTGGTTTCTCATACTCTAATATGGGTTAAAGTTTACATTTTCAACCTGAGTGTGAGTATATTTAGTATTTTGTTATGCACATGGCTTCATTGGAAGTATGCCTTCACTTAAAGGCGATATTTCTTTCTTTAAAAATATGGTAGGATAATAGGAGAATAATGAATAAAGATGCATACTAACACTCTTTAACTTGTGATTCCCTAAAAGCACAACTTTTGAAATTTATATTATCATGCACTCTCATGGTAAGACTTGTTAGGAAAAATTTACACTTAATACCTCATCTCTTAAAGTTACTTTGATTGTTGATCAATATGTCAGTGAAGTATTGTTATAAGTTACATGTAATATTCTTTTTCCTATTCTAACAAACTATCATCCAAAAAATCTTTTTAAGTTCCTCTTCGAAGGGACAAATGAAAAACCTCCTATGGTGGACCATGCCTACAAAGCTCTTATAAGCTTTCATAAAGAACCCTAGCATGATCCACTCAAGGAATATTTTTGGTCATTATCCGAGATGTCTTTTAAATAAGTTCTTAGGGTAGCATGACCAACCAGTAAATAATAGTAATTAAAAACTTTTCACACTATCCTGCACTCTTAAAGAGTAGATTTGCTTCCCCGCCTATTAAGTAACCCATCTGAGGTTAATCATAATCAAAGTTTTCTTTTAAATTAATTGAGGGATAGGAGGTCTCATTGCAAGTCGACCTACTATGATCATGGGTCCTAAGGAGAATGACATTATCGCACTGGTCACCAAGCCAGGGTAATGGCTTTCAGTTGAAAAACTGGAAGACGAGAGGTCTCACCGTGAGCCGGCTCATTCATTCTTGTTAGTTCTCGTAAATGGCCCTATCGATAATTGGTTACCAAGCCAGGACAACGACCTTCAATCAACTTTCAAAAAGAGAAAATGTAAAATGGTTCTTAAGTGACTCTGATTCTATATCTAATAGGTGGGACAAAATCATTTCATAAGGTTAAAACATGCCCCTGTCAAGGCTATGGATGCCTGCTGGCAGCAGGGCCATGCCTGTGGTATTAAAGTTGACTCTACACTATAATTTACTTGGTTGTTTTTGCTTTCCGTGAACTCACTATCAATCTCTTTGAGAATGGCTTTAAAATCCTTTTGTTGTTATGCCTTGGAGTTCTATCTTTTTGGAATGATTTTTATGGAAGTGGGACCCTTAGTGCAGATAATTCATTGTGCCCGGATAAGAGGAGTTTCAACTATACATGGATAATGGTAATAATTAGTGTGGGAAGGTATTTCTATGTCCACTTTTAACACCATGGCTTTTAAATAATGTCACTCATATCTACAATGAATATTTCAAGGTGTAACTTCTGATTAGGAATAGCGGCGAGATATCCTTTTGGAAATTTTAAAAGTTAGTTATTAATAACACCATCCGTGCATTATTTTTTAATGACAACTTTCATTTTAGGTTTTCGAAATCAATTTAAGCAAACAAAGAGTCAAGCACACACTCTGTTTTAGAGCAAGATTTATCTAGTGCAGGAAAGGAGATCACAAAAAATTGCAGGAACATCATTTTGAAATGCCTACAAATATTCTATTTTTGTTTTTTGTGAGGAAGTAACAACACCATATTTCCTTGCATGAGGACATGTAAGATGGTCAGCATGGGAGGATGTTGGGTCTCCGTTTTTTCCTATTTTTTATCTATTTCTCTCATGTTGTCGATTGGCTAAATGATTATTTTTAAAGAGTATTTGGTACCTCTTTGTTTTAATAAGATTAAAATAACAATAATGAGAGTTTAATTAAGGCTTGTATGTTGCAGGATTAAAGCTAGTCTTATTATACTTTGGGACGTGCCTGCACCATTGCACTTACCTACCTGCACCATGCATTGGGATTCCTGCACTAGTTACAGTGGGATTCCTGCACTATGAAGGATTCCTGAACTACATTCACATTCCTGCACTATGAGTCCAATGGTTCTGTGTTGCTGCTCTTAATTGCTTCACCAGGGCCCTACTCGAAGAGGAATATTGTGAAGCATACAATTCCTAGATGGTTAGAAAGAGTGTTGGGAGTACATCTTGTATTTTGGGCAAGACAATTGATTTTAATTACCATGGGCAAACATACCTAGAGGTTCACAAGAATGTTGATATCTGCAAAATAACCATGAGAATTATCTCTAGTTTCGAATGATGTTCAAATGAATTACAACTAGAAGCATCAAATCGTGTATAATCTTAACAATAAAACCACTGTGTTCAGCACATCCTAGGCATCCACGTTTACATCTTTTGCTCGTTGCAAATGGCACAAAGACATGCCTTGACACACTTGCCGAAGTGGAGAGACGGCCTTGGGTAGTCCCTCGCTTTCGAATTGTTGGTGTTTGTGGTTTCTGCGTGGCCACTGATACCAAAACGGTGGTGAATTGGGGGGATTAGCAATTGGATCAACCATTTCAATGAATGCAACAATATCCAGACCAATCTTAGGAGCTTCAAAAAATCTAGCAAGGACAATAGGTTCTACAGTGAGTATCAACAAATATACAATTTGGATATACATGTTCACATCTGTAATCGGTGCGCTAATAAATGCAATGACTTATAACATGATTCGAGCCATAGCGAATCAATCAAGAACATAACAACTTACATATTTCTAGGATTCTTGAATCTTCCAGCACCATATTTGAAGACCACTTCTCTCACGTAATCGCACCTTCCAGCAACAACCACTCGAAAAATTGTTAATAATCTTCCTGTATTTTAATTCCTAATTCAGTAATTAATTCCTAATTCAGTAATTAATTCCTAATTCAGCAAATTGTTAATAATCTTCCTATATTTTAATTGGCTATTGAAAAAGCCCCAATTTGTAAATCGATGCCTATATAAACTTCCTGGAGTGATAGTCAGCTTAGTCAATCAATTAATTACAGTAAGGAAGGAAATTGACCCAGCCAGGGATAGTGCACATCAGAGGAAGGCGCATAAAGGAAAAGGAGTTGTCCCAATGTAGCCTCACACAATTCATCAGTTGTGGATCTTTCCTTTGGTTTTGCTGGAGTTAAGGGATGTCTGCATAACATAAACGATGTTTCAGTAATATATTCAAGCAATTTCCCAGCATGTTCTGTTTATCTACTTGCTGTGTCTAATGATTTCTATTTCTGTGTGAACCAGGCACTCAAAGAGGGCGTGAGCTTGTTGGGTTGGCCGCTAGGCCAGTGCGACACTTCTCCCATCTTTTAGATTAAATAACATCTAAATTGTTATTTGTCACGTGAAAGAATTAACTCTTTCAAGTCTCTTTTCCTTCTTCAAGTTAATGTTATTTAAATTGTTGCAGTGTTTCCCTTTAGCTTTAAACTTCATTGATTTGTTGCATTAAGAAATTATTCCTATTTCTGCTTACGCTTGGGATATTCCTCTAGTTGTTCTTATTGACAAGATCTACTTATGCATTGATGAACTACACTTGATTTATACTCCAGAATATAAAAACGATGTCAGTGGGTGTGGTTTTGAGGCACTGAAAGATCCATTTAAAACTCCGCTTACAAAAACCATATATTATTTGGATGTCATAGAGCCAATATTAATGAAAGTAAATTGTATCATTTACTTTCCATTAAACTTCTAGAGAGTTTGCAACATTTATTTTTAGGGAAGGGAAGGCAAGAGATTTACATTAATTTAACTGCTTTCATAAGTTATTTATGCAACATATCTACTTGATGATGCTTTCAAGTTAACCTTACACAGAATTAGTGCAGGTAGAATTAGTGCAAGCAGAATGGTATTGAATTGCTTTTGAATTTATTCCAGCATTTACAGTCTTTTTGTTATTATGTCGGCACTGCTTGATTTCTAGTCCAGTTTTCCTTTTGTTCGCTTGCAATTAGAATTTCTTTTCACATTGTTAATTTCCTTTTATTTCCCACATGATTTAATTGTGTGGATTGATGTTCTCTTGAATTCTCTTTAGTGCAGGATTTCATTTATTGGTGAGATTAAAACGCAAGATAGACTAGCATTTATTTTGCAGGTTGTCAGGGGCTTTCTCTAGCATTTCCAATGTTGCGTCTCGAAGTTCACAAACTATCTAGATTGACAAATTAAATGTTGTTACATTTATATACCCTATACTGCACCCAACAACAATGTACATACATACATATATGTATATAAACATTAGCAAAAATCAATCAAGATCACAACATAATTACTAGATCTCAAGGTCAATGTTAAGAGAAATTCCTTTATTCATGCACAATGTGCACAACATTGAGAACAATAGTTCCCAAGATAGTCAAGCCATTTGATGCCTCAAATATATTTACTTTACATTTCCTTATTACTTTTCTCATGACTGCCCTGCCATTGTCCCTTTACACTAATCGACCCAACCAATTCAACTAGTTGTCATAATCTTACCTTTAGTTGCCCTTGCACATGCACCATCTTCATCTTAGTCTTACACCATATGTTGGGCTTCATTTGACTCTTCTCAAGCTCCATCAACTTTCCTCAACCCCAACCAATTCCCAAGACTCTCAAAACATAAAAGGAAAGAAAAAGAAAGCAAACAAGAAGAAAACCATGAAAATCAATAACAATACGACACCATAAACGAAGTGGGATGACCATGCACAAGACGCAAACAAAACCACAATTAAGCACAAAAAATCACCAAAATACCATAATCAAAAGACTGACAATAGACATCATAAATCAATCCCTATGGTTCCCAGCATTTCTAAGGGAAATGTCAACCTTAGCCTTCTTCAAGATTTCATGGCAACCTCTTTTCTATTCAATCCCTTGGATCACACTACCATTAACACATAATTGTCAATGCATAAATAAACATAACAAAACACCAGTTACCTTACCTTGTTGTTCCAAGCATGTTGCTTACAACTGAACACATCCATGCCATATCTAAAGGGACTCCAATTCCTTTGACAGGTCCACCTATAACTAGAGACTAGCTAATATACCTGTCAAGTACATGTTCATGAATCTAGAACATATCCACAAAACGTCAGACAATATTAAGGTTAAGAAGACTTCTTGTATGCAAAGAACTCATTGATTTTGAATTAGGGTTTCCAAACATAGCTAAAGGAATTCTTACCCAATTCCTTTCTTTTACCTTTTTACCTTGTTACAATCAAGGCTTACTATGTAATATCACACATCACCCAATTGTTACTCATATAACACATCAATTTTTATGTTGTCACGCTAATACCAAGCATGATTCCTACAACTATTTACATATGTCAACCACATGATCCAAATATCAAGACAATCATATTTATCAATTTGAAATCAACCTTTATCAAGACTAACAATCATGTCATACTCAATAATCAACTCACATTCAATGGTCTTAATACATAATGCAACAATGATCACCTACTTACACTCAAGTACATATCAGTTGTCTCAACACGTATGTATTAGTACAACCATCTTAAAACAAGACCATTTCAGCAATAAATATTATAGACACATACTCATATCATTAAAGTAATCAAACATTCATACAACAAATAGACGACATAATAGACACCAAACATTCAAACACCAAATAAACAACATAATCAAACATTCAAGCACAAAGTAGATGAAATAAGCAAGCTCATACCTTAATGTATCTTAGGTGAGGCTATCTTGTCTGCAAAATCAATAAAGATTAGCATGATATAACTTCACAACATATCAACTCAAACAAAAATAAGGTCATGATATCCATAACATGTTCACATCATAAACTCATAAACAATTATCGTTCATACATAATAATCACATCTGCACAGTTAGTCTATATTAGTATGACATAATATCACATCATACTAACTCATACCTGAATGTCATAACCCTAACCATTTGCCTAGACCAATCCAACTTAGTATGATACATGTAACATCAAGATATTAATGCTATAAATCTAATAATCAACTTACTAGAATATAACAACAAGAAGTTATATATCATTCTCATCAATAACATATAACATAATCATCAAGCTAAATACAAGTTAACATATAACATATTCATAAAAAACAATAGCATAATCATTAAGTCAACTAACATAAAACAATCAACAATAATGCACACAACCACAAGTTACTATCATTCACGACTATTTGACTCATGTGTATATGACTACACTGATCAACTAGTACCTACCATGCATGTAACCACAACAACAATAAAATTACAAACATGTATATAACCCTAATTCATATAACAATCCATTAACTAACATACATGCATTCCAAACATACAATACCTGTATGGCGATATGCTCTTACCCCAAAGTCTAATGTCGCAACCTCATTGTAATTATCTACATCTCCTACTCTATCTTAACTACACATTAGCATCATAACATACCAATATCATCATGATGACCTAATTGCATACAATGACCTCATGCACAACAACCTTCACCATGACAATGCATGCATAAAAACATAAAAACACTGACATGCATAACAAATGCGTATAAACCATACACTCATGACAGCACAACCCACAACAACACCATCGACCTTCACATGGTGACATCACTACAACCATGATCAATACCATGCAAACACAACAATAATTCAAGAATGATTGACACACGTGCAACCACCATAAATGCATGGCCAACATACAACCCATCTAGTCTAAGGGGTGAACCATGCTATGATACCACTATGTGGTATCAGATATGACCCAAAGAGAGTGCAACCCTCTCTAATACCACTCTGTAACACCCTCCACCCGTATCTACCCAAGTAATCAGCCAACCGCGGTAAACATGTGACAAGAGGCTACTATGATATGATTCAACCTCCTAGGTGACCTTAAGGAATTGGAATTGATGGAAACACATCAAACATACCTTCCAAATCAGCAAAAACACTCCCAAGAGCCATCCCAACCACTCATATATCATGCCCTTGGATCCCACTACATTTTTATACTATTAAACCTCTGTACGCTCCCATGCTATGGGCATGCCAGCGTCCTGAGAGCTCTGGACGCTCCCACAAGCCTCCATGCTTGCATCCGGGGACGTTTCCCATTAGAATTGTGCCAGCATCCGTGGAATTTGAGGCACTTTTCTAGCCCAGAATTCCGACCACTACTCAGAACTTGATGTAACCTCTAGAAACCATTAAACACATGATGAAAAGACTCATACAAAAAATCAACTTCAGGACTAGGCCTGACCATCACCAACTAGGACTGAAATTCTATCAAACACTTGTCGTCAATCTAATCTACAAGTCTAGTATACAAGACAGAGCATGAATGATTGAAAAATATTATGAAACATGACAAGAAGGATCATTACCTTTTTCTTTGAACTGTTATGACATCAATTAGGTCTTGCATCCATCATTTTAACCATTACAAGTAAATACATGAAATAACCATGACATGAACTAGTCAGTTAACCATGCTTATAACCGGCATAAGGCCATGTAAATAACAGTGAGATAAAAGCCATTAAATCCACATATAAAAAAGTACAAAAGTAAGATAATTTAGCTTTCATTAATGATAGGAAAATTTGACCAAAGTTCGGGACTTCCACATACCACCCAACCATAGACATGGAGGAACCAAATATTTCTTTCAGCCAGTCACCCTTGTGCCATATTCCAACAATCTCCACTCTCACCAAACCGTGATCAAACCAAAAATAGTGCTCTAATCACAAAACTGAACCAAACTTGGAATACCATATGGAATCCATCACTATCGTTGTGGAGTTTTTCATCTCCATGTCTCTTATAATTTACTAAAATCCAATCCTAGATCACTAGGCCCTAAACCGAGACACGTCCCTCAGGATTTACCATGTATCCCGCCAAAATTAGTCAAGGGATTCCTAGGCCTTTGGGAATGAACCTTGAGACCACCTCCACCCCAAATGCTGAAATATATCTGGTAATTCCAAAGCTTGAAACCGAGATAATCATCCCAACACACCATGGAATTCGAAAAAAGGCAAGGCTAGGCTGAAAACCACTGTCATAGACTGACAAAACTATGTCAACGACAACAAGAGAACCATACACCAGCATGCAATGCCATGCATGTCAAAACCAGCTAGGAAATCACACATGCAATATGTTACCTGTAAGTATTCCTCCTTAAGCTGCTTGATCCTACTCTTCCTTTCTTGATCCTTGCTTTCTGTTCTTTCCTTTTGCTTGTTTTTCCTTCCTTTCTCCAAAGCTAGAGTGCTCCAAGAAAAATCTAAGTTTCTAAGAGTGAGACAGAGAGAGAGAGAGAATAATGAGAGAGCTCAAAAACGTAACTAACAAAAGGTTTGCACTAACCTGAGCCTACCAACTGACCCTCAAAAGCCTTTTTATCAATGTGGCCTCTATTTTATTCAATTTCCATTATTTTCATTCATTTTCATCCTCACATGCAACCTGTGATCTTTCACCTACCTTTTCTCCTATTTTCCTTTATTTTCATAAATAAATGTGCCAAAAATTCCTTTTTCCTTTTTAATTCCTTTGCCTTTGCAAATTTCCTTTAGCCATAAACACATCCATTGATGCCCACTAGGATTTATTTTCCCAACATTCAGCTTGGAATACCTATCCCTTACTCGTGATCTTATTTTTTCCTTTTTGAAATTTTACTACATAGGACTTTTCACTAGGGATGTTACACTTTATATCTTTGATTTGATCATAAGATCATCTACCTGGTGTATCAACTTGTGTAGTCATTGTTGCATTTAAATCCAATATAAGCAGCTGATTATTTTATTGTTCATACTTTTCAATGTCCTTGTCAACAAGACGTTAAGGAGGCATATGATGAGTCGTTAGTTGATCTTCTAGGATCGTGCTCCATTTGTGAATCAATATTTTCCTTCTTTATTTTTGTTGGTATGTTTTCCAACTAATTCTATGTGTAATTAACCATAAATGTGAAAGCATAACTACAACTATATGCATATTCAACCATGAAAATATATCTTTGTATGTGTTTGATGGTATATGTATCCATGAATGTATGTACTATGTATGTGTTTGTTGGTATATGTATCCATGAATTTATGTACTCACTACTGTTAGTTGGCAAGTACAAAACAAGCACATGCAATCAATGGTCAAGCACAATAAATCGCAATTAAACCATAATTGAACATAGTGTATATTTAACTATTGTAGTAAACCATATGTTTAAGTGTTTTTTGAACTATATCCAAATACACTGTGGAACTGCATCCAAAATGGCCATGTAGCATGCAAGCAAGTATGTCCTTACGAAATACACATTGCGATGTGGTTACAAAGAAAAAATTCATGTCACCCCTATGCTTGATGGCCTCCATTTTCTGGATTGCCCAAACTTGTTGAGTTGCCTGCCCAAGCCAAGTTGTTGCCATATGCTTGAATCCATTTTTCTCCTTGTAGCCATGGAGGGATTGAGTAGTCGAACTATGCACTTGTGCTAATAACCCCAATAGTAAGTCGAGGTGTCCTATAATACATAGGATTTACATTTGCATTAGTAGATGTATAGGAGGTGGGTATAACCCCTGGCTGATAGTGGGGGACTTGGATGTTAATAAGGTCCTAGTATGATGGTGTATGATTTATAATGTGGTCCAAAGTGTTGGAAATCATCCTGTTTTCCTCCAACTGGATTGCACCATACTCTTCCTTGTCTATCACCCCTCTTTTCTCTAGAACTTATTGATCCTTTCTTGCCTCCTTCTCTTGCCTTGCCAATTGTTTTTATTTTCCTTTTCTTCCCTTTCTTTTTTTCTTTCAAGCCTTTCCTTTTCCCGAGCTTCTCCTGCTGCAATCCTTGCATCTCTCTTTTCCTTGGCCAACTTCTTTTTTCTCTGCTTAGATGCTTGAATTCCAATTTTTTTGTTCACACTCAAACATTAGGTTCATATATTCCTTAGAGGTAACTGTGAACTACTCCCTAAACAAAGATGGTCTTTTATTGAGTTCCTTGATGAGGCCTTCAATCTCTCTACTAGTAGCTTTAGGAACTTGCCAAGTATTGATTGTTTCATTGTCACATGATCTGCATGGCTTGAGACTTGACATTCAACCTCAAGGAAACCTAATTAAACCCCATTGTTATCCTCATATGGTACTTCATTCTGAACAAAATCTTCTTCTAATGATCCATTGTCCACAAAATAATAAACAAGTTAAGTGTTCAACTTTGCTGGTTATGAAGGTATGGCGATGCTTTCCTCATTGGAGGACGACACATTATGTTTGTTGTTATGCATCATGGCCTCTGTAGACCATGATGGTGGGGTTACTTGGGTTGGCATGCTCAATTGGTAATTGTTGATTTCTATTACATTATCATTTGAAACTACATTTTCATTGTCATTCACATGATCAACTATTTCATATGGAATATCACATGCATAATTGGCAAGTGGTTTAGCGGGTGTGGTAGCCTCCATGTTATTTATAATGGGTTAATCAATGAATTGTGTCTCACTTATATGTTAATCAATGAAGGGATATCATAGCTTCAATAAGAATATCATATTTCTGCCAATCCACATCTTCTTGGGCATCAACCTAGTCATGTAAGTCCTATGCTTATTAACCTTTCACATTAAATGGTCGAATGAAACTAGTACCATGAATAAGGGCATCAAAATTCAGTGGTCAGATTCCAATCCCCTAAATCCAGCTTTAATTTTAGAAGGTGTTAGATTTGTTGGGTGTGTGTTATATTCTTTCCACAACTAGCCCCAGTAGTGAAGCCAGGGGGTTAGAGGGGGTACGGTTAGCCTCCCTTATCAGGGGGTTAGGGGGGGGCAATAGCTGCCCTTGTCAAGGGGTTTGAGGGGGGCAGTAGCCCCCCTCTACAGGGTCCGTGGCAGTGCCCTAGTGATTTTTTTTTTTGGAACCTATATTAGGTAGGCGAACCTACCTATGGTTTTGTCCATGGTTTCCGCACATGGTTTTGGGAATGATGGTTTTCTACCCATGGTATTTTGTAGATCCAATCAAGGGAACTACGAGTATGTTCTAATCCAGGGGTTAATGGATTGTGGTTTATTGATGCTTCAGAATGTATATATATGTATTGTAACATTGAAAGGAATATAATGGAAAATCAATCTGGTAGTCCCAGTTTTGGTATCCAGGGGAAAAGCTCACTATTAAAGATAAATTTCCCATTCCTGTCATTGATGAATTATTGGATGAATTGCATGGATTAGTTTACTCCACCAAGTTGGATATTCGTTCAGGATATCATCAAATTAGAATAAAGACTGAAGACATTCTGAAAAAAGCATTTAGAGTTCATGAGGGTCATTATGAATTTTTGGTCATGCCTTTTGGCCTTACCAATGCACCTTCTACATTTCAAGGTTTGATGAATTCCATTTTCAAACCCTTCCTTAGAAAAATTGTGTTAGTATTTTTTGATGATATACTCATCTACAACAAGTCTTGGAAGGATCATGTTCAACATGTTGACAGGGTGCTCAAACTATTGGAGTAGAAACAATTATATGCAAATATCTCCAAATATTTCTTTGGAGTATAAGAGGTGGAATATTTGAGTCATATTGTTTCTCATGAAGGTGTTAAGGTAGACCCTAGGAAAATTAAAACCATTAAGGAATGGAAAATCCCCACATCCATAAAGAATCAACAATGATTTCTTGGGTTGACAAGGTATTATCGCAAGTTTGTTGAGAATTATGTGAGAATAGCAGCACCTCTAACAACATTATTGAAGAAAGATGCATTTTCATGGACTCAAGAAGAAACGAAGGCATTTGAACATCTTAAAGAGGCAATGTGCCAAGAATCGATCTTAGCTACACCGGACTTCACAAAAACCTTTATTGTGGAATGTGATGCCTCAAGAAATGGAATTAGTGTTGTTTTAAAGCAAGAAGAAAGACTCATTGCTTTCAAAAATCATCCAATCAAAGGAAAATATTTACACAAAGCTATTTATGAGAAGGAAATTTTGGCAATACTACATGCACTTAAGAAAGGGCGACCCTACCTAATGGGAAGATACTTCAAGGTAGAAATAGATCATGTTAGTCTTAAATATTTTTTAGAACAAATATTATCTTAAAAAGAGTAGCAAAAATGGGTCACAAATATGTTGGGTTATGACTTTGAAATCATCTACAGAAAAGGGAAGCAAAATTTTGTGGTAGATGCACTCTCAAGAAAGGGTGGGGATGTGGAAGCATTTCTTTGCAACATTTCTATCATCCAACCAGATTGGATAAATGAAGCAAGGGATGAATGGAATAATGACAAAGAAGTATGGGAACTCATTCTAAAGTTACAACAAGATCCCAGTACATCTTATACATTTAGCTGGAAAAATGATTTGCTATGGTACAAAGATTGGTTATACCTATGTAAGAATTCCACACTCAAACAAAATATTCTTAGGGAATTGCACACCTCTCCCTTAGGAGGGCAATCAGGATTTCTAAAAATGTACCATAGGGTTAAGAAGGAATTTTTTTGGGATGGCCATAAATCGGATATTCAAAATTTTGTGGCAGAATGTTTGGTTTGCCAACAAAATAAAGTTGAAACAATTAAGACCCCAGGTCTATTACAACCTTTATCCATTCCAAGAAAATGTTGGGAGGAGGTTTCAATGGATTTTATCATAGGTTTACCCAAGTCCGAAGGAAAGAGTGTTATCATGGTGGTAGTTGACAAACTTACCAAGTATTCACACTTTTGTGCATCATCTCATCCATTTAAAGCGAGTACAATTTATACTGCATTTATGGAAACAATTCAAAAGCTACATGGAAACCAAAATATCATTGTAAGATAGAGATCCCATTTTCACTGCAAATTTTTGGACATAATTATTTTCTTGTCTTGGTACTCAGTTAGCTCATAGCTCATCTTATCATCCTCAATCTGATGGGGAAATTGACATAGTAAACAAATGTTTGGAAGGATATATTCGTTGCTTTGTATCTCATAAATAGACACAACAAGTCAAATGGTTGCCTCCAATCGAATGGTGGTATAACAATTCCTTCCATACTGCAACAAAAATGACCCCATTTAGGGCACTTTATGGATATGATCCACCATCCATCACATCATATTTAATAGAAAATTCTAAGGTTCAAGTAGTGGAAGATCACATCGAGCGTCAACAACAAGTTCTCTAACTCTTAAAGGATAACCTCACGTTGGCATAGAATATAATGAAACAGAAGGTAGATCAACATCGCAGCTAAAGTAGTTTTGATGTAGGTGATTGGGTATTCTTACGGTTACAACCATATAAACAAATGTCCCTAAAGCAAGCTATGAAGGATAATAAATTATCACCAAACTATTATGGTCCATACAAGGTGTTGCAAAAGATAGGTACTATGGAATACAAATTGGAGATTCCTGCAACTTCCTAAGTGTAGCCAGTTTTCCATGTTTCATGCTTAGAGAAGGTTATAGATGACAAGATCCCAATTCAAACAATATTTCTAGAACTTGATGAGGAAGGAAAAATCGTATTGGAACCTGAAGCAGTCAAAGAAACAAGAACTTGACAACTACAAAATCGATCAATTTCGAAGTATCTCATCAAGTGGAAGAACTTACTCGTTGAAGATTCCACGTGGGAGGATGAGAATTTTATACAGAAGCATCCATAACTACTCAAGCATTTAAGACAACACTTTTTTGAAGGAGAGGGGCATGTTAGGTCCCTATAATACTAGTGATTCCCCCATTACTATTGTCATTGTATCCCTTATTGTTATTATTGTGCCCCTATTGTTCCCATATTGTTATTATTATGCCCCATAGAATCCCACTGTTGTTATTTTTATGCCCTTATATTATTATTATTAGGTCGGCTTTGGTTATATTGTGACCCCTTAGATTCCTATATATAGAAAGGAGGTTTTCTCATTTTTCTCATACAAGAATTGTTCATTTGTGTAATGTAAAGGAGGTTTCCCTCTCGAAGAGGCTGGTTTCTAAGTCATTGATCTATATTTTCTATCTTTTTGTGAGCTGGTTTCATAACACATGTATATCATGAGGCATGGTTGATTGAACAAATGCATCCTTTCACTTCACTCCCCATAGGGAGTGGTTCCACGAGTATGATAAATATGATGGTGGTGATGTCTTCTTAGGGGATGATAGGAAGGCTAAAATAATTAGTCGCAGAAACGTAAAGTTGAAGTTGCAAGGTGGAAGGATTAGAACACTTTTGGATGTTTTCCATATTCCTGCATTGGCCAAAAATCTGATTTCTGTAAGTAAGATGGATGACGCAGGTGTAGAAACAATGTTCGAGAAAGATACCTACAAGATTGTTCGGGGAGCACTAGTATTGGTGCAGGTAGTTCGGATTGGAACTTTGTACAAGCTTCAAGGTAGCATTGTTATTGAAAGGTGGAATAGTTCTGTGATTCCTGAAAGTGTAGTAGAAAATCTAGTGGTCTCTAGAGAAAATACCATGATGTGACATCAAAGGCTTGGACATATTGGAGAGAATGGCCTTCGAATACTTCATGGTAATGGTATAGTAGAAGGTATGTTGAATTTCTCTTTGGATTTTTTATTTCTGTGAAAATTGTGTATATGGGAAGCATAATCAGGTGAGTTTCCCCTTTGATGCTAAGAGCATGAAACATATATTAGAGCTTGTGCATAGTGATGTGTTTGGACTTGTGTCAGTTCCATCACTCAGTAAATATGTGTACTATGTATCATTTATAAATGAATTCTCAAGGAATACATGGATATATTTCCTTAGGAAGAAATATGAAGTCTTTGACAGGTTTAAAGAATTTAAATCTATGGTGGAAAACGAGACAGAGAAAAAGATAAAGGTGTTGAGGAAATATAACAGTGAAGAGTTTTGCAAGAAGGAATTTGAAGGGTTTTGTAAAGTGTGGTATAGCGCGACAAAAGACTATTCCATACACACCTCAGAAAAATGGAGTTGTGGAAAGAATGAATAAGACATTGATGGAAAAGCCAATAAGCATTCTCAGTGGTGTTGAGTTAGGACAAGAATTCTTGGCAGAGGTGGTGGAGACTGCATGTTATTTGGTCAACATATCACCTTCATTAGTGTTAAGGGATAAGACTCCACAAGAGTTATGGACTGGTAAGAAACCCTCTCTTTCACATCTATGGGTATTTGGATATCATGCATATGTACATGTTCCAAAGGAGAAAAGAAAAAAGTTGGATAGTAAATCTGAAAGGCGCATCCTTATTGGGTATAAGGATGGTTTAAAAGGTTATAAGCTTTGGAACCTATAAACAAGGAAGGTTGTGTACATTCACGATGCGGTGTTTAAAGAGGTGAAAGATGTTATTAAACATGAAGTCCTACCAAAGGAACATGAGAAGATAGAGTTTAAGCTAAAGGGGGGAGAATCAGACTCTACCACAGAAATGGAATCAAAATATGAAGAGCCACAAACTCTAGTTGTGAGAAGATCAATTCGAGAAAGAAGGGAGCTAGAAAGGTATAGTTCGACTACTTTCTATTCAAAATTTTCTTTATCTATTGTTGATGATGAACCCAAAACTATTAGGGAAGCAATAGATTCAAAGGATGGAAAACTCTGGAAAGAGGCCATGGTTGATGAAATGGCATCTTTGCATAAAAATCGGGCTTGGGATCTGGTGGAGGTTCCAACTAGAAGGAAACCAATTGGCAGCAAATGGGTGTTTAAGAAGAAGATGAATGCAGAAGGTAAGGTGGAGAGATACAAATCTTGGTTGGTAGAAAAAGGTTATTCTTAGGCGCCAGGAATTGATTTTGGTGATATTTTTTCTCCTGTTGCCAAGGTATCTTCTATTAGATTACTTTTATCTGTTTCTTCTGCTTTTGATTTTGAGGTAGAACAGATGGATGTTAAAATATCATTTCTTCATGGAGATCTAAAAGAAGAGATCTACATGAAGCAACCTGAAGACTTTGCTGTGACGGGTAAGAAAGAATTGGTATGCAGATTAAAAGAGTCTTTGTATGGGTTAAAATAGTCACCAAGGATGTGGTATCATAAATTTGATACATATATACGGGGACTTGGCTTCACCAGAAGAAAATGAGATCATAGTGTGCATTTTAAATCAATTGGTGACTCTGTTATTTATTTGGTATTTTATGTGGATGATATGTTGTTGATTGGAAATAACAAAGAAATTATCTAGGAATTGAAGACCTAATTGTCCTCCAAATTCAACATGAAAGCTCTTGGTGTTGTAAACTATATTTTGGGCATGGGAATTAAATGAGAATGGGAAAAGAGGAAGCTCTGGTTAAACTAGAGGAAGTATGTCGAGACAATATTATAGAGGTTTAATATGTAGGATAGTAAACTGGTGAAGGTTCTTATTCCTGTAGGTGTAAAGTTATCTATTGAGCAGTGTCCCAAGGCACAACATGAGGAAGAGGGCATGTCCCATGTTCCATATGCAAGTGCAGTCGGTAGCCTAATGTATGCAATAGTATGTATTAGACCAGATATTGCACATGCAGTGGGAGTATTGAGCAGGTTTATGTCAAAACTAGGGAAGGAGCATTGGACAACAATGAAGCTAGTTTTCAGGTATTTGCATGGAACTAGTGATTATAGTCTATGCTACCAAGGAAGACCAAGATTGGACAGATTTTTGGACATCCATGGCTTTGTTGATGTAGATTGGGCTAGAGATCTAGATCAAAGAAGATCTACAAGTGTGTATGTGTTTAACCTATTTGGAGGCGTAGTCAATTGGATGAGTAAGAGACAGTATGTAGTGGCACTTTCAACTACAGAGGTAGAATACATGGCAGCCAATGATGCAAGCAAGGAAGTAGTTTGGTTGCAGCGATTGTGTTCAAGTATGGGGTTAGTATAATGAGCTATAAGGATAGAATGTGACAACCAAAGTGGATTTTTCTTGGAAAAGAACCCTGTTTATCATTCAAAGATAAATCACATTGATGTTTAGTATCACTTTGTGAGCGATATGGTTGAGGAAAAAAAGGTGTTGCTGGTAAAGGTGGAAATTTTGAACAATATTGCAGATGCATTGACAAAATCTGTGAGCACTAATAATTTCTCTTGGTGTAGAGAAACAATGGATGTTGTAGGGCTGGACTAATGATTAGGCTCTCTTGTGGCCCCCTATGGAAAGAAAACAACAAGTGGGAGAATGTTGGGTGTGTGTTATATTATTTCCATGACTAGCCCCAGTAGTGAAGCTGGGGGTTAGAGGGCGGCTGGCTAGTCCCCCCCTATCGAGGGGCCTGAGGGGGGCGATAGTCCCCTTCTACGGGATCTGGGGTAGCACTTCAGGGAAATTTTTTCTGGACCCTATATTATGTGGGAGAACCTACCTATGGTTTTGTGCATGGTTTTGGGCATGATGTTTTTCTTCCCATGGTATTTTGTAGATCCAGTCAAGGGAACTACGATTATGTTCTAATATAGGGTTAATGGATTAGGGTTTATGAATGCTTCGGCATGTAGATATATGTATTGTAACAGTGAAAGGAATATAATGAAAAATCAATCTGGTAGTCCTGGTTTTGGGATCCATGGGAAAAATTATGTGTATATCTATTTTATGTTTTATGCTCTCGACATTGTTTATTTTCTGTGTTTTAAGAATTCATTTGTAGGAAATTTATGTATGGTGTTAAACCCACAAGAGCCTTTTTAAATGATTTACTTGCAAGGTCAACTAGCTCAAACCTTTTTATCTCCACCCCTATATTATTTGTAATCCATGAAGCTCACTCTTCCCTAAAATATTTCTTGAAAGGACCAAACATGCTGACATCAAGGGGTTGCAATCTATGAGTGGTATGAGCCGAAATTGTTAATAGGTCAATGCCCAAATGGTTGGCATCCTCGATTGTATGCATAACAATGTGGCTTTCATGTCCATCTAAAACTAGTAGGTGTATATTTTCAAGCGAGACACCACCTAGTAGAGATGTTGTAAATTGACAAAGCCAATTCAAGAAAAGCTCCTTTGTCATCTATGCATGGGGATGTGTAACCATGCATGCACCTAGTTCAAAATTATGTATATAGTTTTTAAGTTGACTTTTATCATTAAATAAATAAAACTTTGGATTGAAGAACCAGTTGCATTGAAACAACAAATACTAGTGATCCTCTCCTTGCTCCTAGGAAACATTTTAGGCACATTTTTTCTCCCTCTCTTAGAAACTACCTACATGCCATAATGCCTTCCAGAGTTTAAGCATATTTCTTCATATTTCTTGATATGGTTTGGGGCATAAGAGTGTTTCTGATATGCACAAGAAAAGGTGTCATATAATTTAGACACAATTGCAGGGCATAGATTTAAATCCATGTCTCTGTTAATGCCCTCAATTATATGTAACACAAGGTATGGATGCCTTTTTTTAAACCCACTCTACCAAGATTTTCTTAGAAGCCTGTCTTTGGAGGATTTTTGGACTCCCTTGACAGATTTGAGCTACCGTGGACTTGAGTTGTATCAACTATAACTAATTTCCCCATTGGGTCATCTCCTTACACCACATAACCACATCAGCCTCCTCCTCTTCAATCATAACTGTTGCAGGCCCTCTATGCTTTGTATGAGTGAGCCCATTAATCAAATAATGTATGTTTAAGGCAACAATTCCATGTTTTTTTTCATATGCACATACTAAATATCCCCTAAACTCTATGTTATCAATTCTAGCTAGCATGTATTCCTTTGTCTGCCATCTTATGGCACTGATTTTCTTCGTTGATATTGCACCTTGTATTTTCATTAAGGGTGGCTCTGTGGTTGATGGTGGGACTATAGGATCTACCACCACATGGGAATTCTCAACATCATTGCTGGGCGAATTGTGATCATTCATATCATCCACCCTTTCCTCATATGATGAAGTGCATCGCAGTTGGGCATCCTTGGTCCATTGTCTCCTTCCATTCCTTGTACGATATTCAATTGAAAATCGTGGCATGGATGCAACAACCTGCATATTGTTAAAATTTATTTGTGTCAATGGATTTTGTTTCAACAATAGAAACTCATTCTTATTTTGTATACGAATGAATGTTATTTAAAATGGAAATTTGAATTCTTTCTGGTAGATCTTATGAGTTCATGATGCTTTCGAATTGATAGTTTATAACTATGGTAGATTCCTTTTGGTTTATTCCCATGCTTGATCTTGAGCTAGAACTAGATAGGAATAAAATTAATGGGTTGTTTGTGCTTGCTATTTTAACTTGAAAGATGTTTTGAACGTTTCATTTCTAAATGCAAATTCATGCACAGTAGTATGAAACTATTGTAAATAAATGGAAGATTGCAATTTCATACAAAGTAGTATGAAGCTACAACGGGACTGATGATGTACATTTAGCTCGTCTAGACCTAAGAGCTTCCAGGAAAATCGAACTCTATTTGTCATTCTCATTTAAGTTGACATAAGAAATTAGAAACTAAAATCATGAGCATATTCCACGCTTTGCATGATGTCCATTAATCACTCTAACAGAAGAACAAATTCTTGAAGATATATAATGGACCTTTTGTAGAACTAAATTGTGGTTTGCACATGATTAACTTCTTTTCATCCATACATTTTGAACTCTATGTAGATTTCATACAAGTTTTCTCTAATGAGTTCTTTTCAAGGTATTTCGATATGCATCCTTTGAACCAACTATTTATAGTTTTCATTTTTTCTCATTAATATTTCTACACGTCGTGTTTTAATAATTTTTTATTCAAAACTAACAGTAGCTTCAATTTCACACACAATAGCTTCTCTCTGCAATTTCACACACAAAGTAGCTTCATACTGTAAATTAATGGAAGATTGAAACTAGAACCCAAGCTTAGTAGGAAATAGAAAGACAAACAATTCTGAATGATTAATTTCTATCTACAATTTCACACACAGTAGCTTCATACTGTAAATTAATGGAAGTTTGAAAAAAATAGAAAAATAAAAACTGAAGTGTACAAACTTGATTACACTATGCACATAGTCTTTGATGATATATCTCTAGTTACAAATGAGTAGAATGAAAGTTTGAAATGTAATTTAGTAAGGGTTGAGATTGTTTTATAGTTTTTTGTTGTTGAATTTGATATGTAGGGAGGATTGACATGGATTTCCATTTTTCAAATTCAAATGTGTGTTGTGGATTTATTTGGATATGATCCAACGGATTATGAACTCTTATGGTTGATCCTTGTGATTTCTTATGTTTAATTCCTGAATTTAATGTGTTGGTGTCATTTATTGGCTTCAGCAAGTTGCATTGATGAACATATCTGTAGTTATGGTTGACATGCACATTCCCTAATCTTGTGTAGATATTAATCAACCTTGATCATAACTGCTCCAATGGAGATCTATTGTGGTTGCTCTGATGTGATAGGTGTATAGTTGGATAAGATTGGATAGAATGTTTGCAAGTTTATTTTGTCTTGTTTTCTAAATCAATCTTGGAGGTAGTTGGGACAATAACTCTTACCAAATTTTGATACTAAAAACTAGTGTTTAACAGTTGTAAGCCCAATCAATATATGAGCCCATTTTAAACATAATTTAATAACTTATGTAACTTAATATTATATGTTTATATTTAAATTATGAATATTATTTTATCATATTTTGATAAGTGTGTAAGACAAATACTATAACATCAATAAAAAAACCCCTCTCTATATGTAAACAAACCAAAGCTTATCGTATAGAAATGTACGTTAATTAATTAATAAAATAGAAACGCATATTTATTTTCACTCTAATGTGGCAAGAGCCATTATACTGTTTATCTCCGAACATCATGCCCTTATTTGAGCTTTCAAACTTTTTATCCAAAATCATAAATCACGGGATTGTAGCATAAATGCAACAATAAATTTAGTAACGCTAATGTTTATTCGATTATTTCTCTGTAGGTATTGATCTAACAATATTTTTAATTCAGCCCCGACTTTTCTTTTTATGAAAGAAACTAACTTCCGTATAATCTATTCTAATTTTGGATTGATTGATTACTGACCTACATTTGTCGAGTTTGACATTTATAGTGAGGAGGTTCTTGTTACTAGAATTGCGTCGACAGCTACCTAGACCATAGTGGAATCACCTTCACCTTTCTTATCTTTTGTAATCACACAAGCTTTGCCAAAGTTCGTAGGAATCAAGTTCAGTTTTCCAGGAGAAAAGTGTTGATTCATAATACACCGTTTTTTAAGCATATTTTTGACATTTTGAATTTATCAAGTATGAACATTTTTTTAAATGTTAGCAATTTTCATGCTAATTTTGAAAATTGTTGATGCGATGTCAACCCTTTTTTTAGAGGGCTTATTTTTGAAACTTTAAATTTTTTAATGTATTAAGTGCGGATATTTTTTTTTTTTTTAAATGTTAGTGATTTTCATGCACATTTTGAAAAACACCAAC
Source organism: Pinus taeda (assembly GCA_000404065.3). NCBI lineage: Eukaryota > Viridiplantae > Streptophyta > Pinopsida > Pinales > Pinaceae > Pinus > Pinus taeda. The sequence continues at coordinate 106,456 of APFE030585744.1, read as the reverse complement.
AATTTTTTTAACGCATATTTTGGACACTTTAAATTTTCTTATGTCTTAAGTATACATAACTTTTTTTTTTTTTAAATTGATTATTTAACCATTTTTCAAGTTGTCTTATTCCTCTTCATGTTTTTCATCCTAAGATATTTCGCTTTTAGGGGGTTTCCAATTCTTTATTTTTTGTTGTTGCAAAGTTTTAAAAAAATAATAAAACTAATATTTTGAGGTTAGGATTTTTATATTTATATATCGTTATTTAATATTACAATACACATATAATAATTTCCACTATAGAATAGTAATTTTAAAAAATTGAAAAAAAATATACATTTTGCATACACATTAAATTAGAATAAATGGCAGGGCGAAAATTTTAGTCATAAAAGGGATCGATTCGGGGGTGATGAAATGGAAGCAAGGGTTTCTGAAAGTTTAAGGTTAACAGCGACGGCATTAAAAGAAGGCGGAAAAGAAGATAAGGGCAGGAGGTCGAATCTTCTGCGTGCAGTCGGATCCACGAAATCTTAATAGAGGGAAGAGGGTTAACAAACTGAGAAAGGGCTGAAGGACGCCATGGCAGGGGAACCTACGGGGGGAGAGATCCCCTCCTATAAATATGTAGTAGGAGAATCGAGTGGAAGTGGAATACAAAGGGACCCAAAGGAAAACAGCAAAGACGCACCAGTCGTGGGAAATCGATGGCAAACAAGACTCGGGGGCAGATGTCTACCAAGAGCTCAGAAAAAACCAAGGTTCGTAATAGCCAACAACAAACTCGAAGATTATAGATGCTATATGAGAGATCATGCTTTGATATATAAATTTGTAGGGTTTTGGCCCTCGGAAAAGGAGCTGGTAAAATGGATACAACAAAGATGGAAGCCGAAAGGGCACATAGATCTAAAGCTAGGGGCAAAAGGTTTTTTTACAGTAGTATTCTCAAATATGGAGGACAAGGAAAGAACTTTCGAAGGGGGACCGTATTTCATGAATAATGCTTGTCTATTTATGAGACACTGGGAGGACTGCTACAATCCAGACCAGGAAAAGATGTTAGCAGCACCCATCTGGGTAATATTGTTTGGCATACCAATGGAGTTTTGGGACCCTGAAATACTGGAGGGTATAGGTAATACAATCAGAACTTTTGTCAAAGTTGCAGAGACAACAAAAAAAGGGAAGTATACATCATATGCAAGAATATGCGTGTATATGAATATAACAGAACCATTACTAGAATTTATTGAGTTAGAATACCAGGACGAAATATGGCAGCAACCAATGGGCTACAAATACCCTTCAGATGCAAAAGGTGCCACGAATATGGAAATCTCTTCAAACAATGCCCAATGAACAATGCGGAAGAAACAAAAAGAAAACAAGAAGAAAGGCAAAGGAGGACAGAAGGAACAGAAGAAGGAGAAGAGGGTTTCAAGGAAATACATAGAAAAAGAAGACAAGGAAAAGAAGGGACAAGAATACAACAACCAGCGAAAATAGTGGAAATGCAGTGTCAGAACAAGTTCAAAGCCCTACAGGAAGAAGAAGGGGAAATGAGAAATGAAGAAAACATGGAGGAACCTATGGAGATTACAAAAGAGACAAAGGAATCAAAAACAAACCAGGACAGTATGGTGGGAGGAGGAGCAGAGGACAGCATGGAGATGATAGCAGAGCAATCTCAGGTGGAGACCGATACACAGAAGGATAGTGGAATTGAGGAGGAGAGAATAATGAAAAGGATGCTACAGGACTGGAAAAATCTTGATGAAAGATTCATCCCGGAAGCCCAAAAGAAAATATATAAAGAGGCATTTCAAAAATACAAAGAAAAAAAGGAACTACTCAAGAAAATCAACTGGATCCAATAGGAATGCAAGGAACTCAAAATTTGGGAATGGACAGCTCTCGCAAAGGTGGTAGGAAACGAGGGAGGAGAACAATGAACGAAACCATACAAGCGGTTGGAGAAATACTGGTCAACTCAGGTAGAGTTATACCTCTCTCATAGGTATTTCAACAACCCCCCAAAAAGTTTTAAAATGATAGTTACAAGTTGGAACATCAGAGGCCTTAACAACAAAGGCAAGCAGAGGTACCTGAAGGACGGGGTAAAGAAGGATAAACGCAGTATAATGATAATCCAAGAAACGAAGATTAGCTCTCAACAATTAGAAGACATAATAAGCAAACAAAAAATTCAATATGAGGTAATGGGACAGGATGTGAATGGCACGACAGGAGGCTTAGCAATCCTATGGAACCCCGATGAGGTTCATTTTGAAAATTGGATAAGCTTACCCAGAATTCTCTCAGGCTTTTTCAAAGTAATAAGGTAATCTGAATGGATCCTCATCACAAGAGTCTATGGACCACATATACCTAGAGAACGAAAAAAATTCCTCAAAGATATGCAAACCATGAGAAAGATTTGTCCAGGGGTTCCGTGGATAGTAGGGGGATACTTTAATATGATCAAAACAATAGAAGAAAAGAGAGGGGGCATAAATAGACCAGACAAAAATATGGAGGACTTGAGCGAGATGATTACAGAGCAAATATTGGTAGACATCACAACAATCAACGACACCCATACCTGGAATAATCGACCACCAAATAGCTTCCAGACTAGATAGGTTCCTAATATCAGAGAAAATAATGAACAGGGATGTATTTATGGAAGCCACAATAATGCCAGCGATGGGGTCAGATCATTGGACCATCAGGCTGGAGATAGACATAAAGAAAAGCCCCCTTAAAAGACCCTTCCGGTTTGAGGCTTTTTGGCTCAGGAATCCACAGTTCATAACTAAGATGGAGGAGTGGTGGACGCAAAGTCAACAAAAAGGAAAGTGCAAGATGCATATATTTCAGTTAAATCTTAAAGAACTCAAGGGGAAAATCAAAAAATGGAATAAGGAAGAGTTTGGAAACATAATGATGGAAAAACAGAGGCTAGAGCAAAAGATGGAAGAGATACAACAAAAAATTACTACAGAAGGACGAGATGAGGAGAAATGCAGAGAAGAAGGAATCCTAATCAGCCATCTGGAGGAGCGGAGGAAACAGGAAGAAATCCTTTGGAAACAAAAATCCAGGATAAACTAGCTTCGAGAAGGAGAAAAGAACACAAAGTTTTTTCACCAGGCCATGATACAACACATGCAAAGGAACATGATCTTCTCCATCAAAAATGAAGAAGGGGAAAGGATAATAGAACACGAAGGAATTGAAAAAGTATTAGTTGAGCATTATAAAGACCTGCTGACGGAGCCACAAGTGGACAGAGGGGAGGCTACAGAGCTAATCTGCAAGGAAATCCATAGAATAATAACGGAAGAACAAAATAGGGCATTGATGAGAACAGTAACGATAGAAGAAGTGGAAGAAATTGTGAAAGGTATGAAGAAAAACAAGGCCCCAGGACCTGATGGATATACTGCGGGAGTTTTATCAGGCAAGCTGGCATTTTCTGGGACAAGAGCTATTGGAGGTGGTAGAGGAATCATGTATGAAACAAAAGGTATGGCAAGGTCTTAACTCTACTTTTCTCACTTTGATTCCTAAAAATGAAAACTCGGAAACTGCCCATGGTTTTCGCCCAATAGCCCTCTGTAATGTAATTCACAAAATAATAGCCACTCTGCTAGCCAAAAGATTAAAACCCATTCTCTCTAGCATTATATCCCCAGAACAAACTGGCTTCGTGGAGGGAAGACAAATCCTGGATGGATTAGTTGTTACCCAGGAAGTAATCCATTCTCTAAAACAAAAAAAACAGAGGGGAATGTTGATCAAATTAGATTTGTCAAAAGCCTACGATAGAGTAAACTGGAAATATCTAATGGAGACCCTCAAGGCCTTTGGATTTATCAATAGATGGATAGAATGGGTTTATAATATGATATCAACGCCTTTTTTTCTCTATAATGTTAAATGGAACGCCAACATTGACCTTCAATGCAACCAGAGGCTTAAGACAGGGCGATCCTTTGTCTCCTTTCCTATTTATCTTGGTAGCGAAGGGTCTGGGAAGATACTTCAAAAAGAGATGAGGGAAAGAAAGATCAAAGGGCTGTGGCTATGGGGCAACATCCTACCTATCACTCACTAGCAGTTCGTAGACAACATCATGTTGTTTGGTGAGGCCTCGCTAAAGGAAGTAAGGGGAGTAAAAAGGATTTTGGACTTGTTTATGGAAGCCTCATGTATGGAAATTAACAAAGAGAAATCTTGTACTTTTATCTTCAACACTCCAGAAAAAATCAAAGCTCATCTAACCAGAACACTAGGATTCAGACTTGGCGAACTTCCAATAAAATACTTGGATAATCAACTAAATATAAATCCTACAAGAATGGCAAACTGGCAGCAAACAATAGAAAAACTCAAGAATAGATTAGCAAATTGGTCTTTTCGAATGCTGAATATAGCAAGTAGAATGGTGCTCCTGAAATCAGTTCTCCAATCTATACCAATCTACTCTCTATCGGTCATGGCTGCGCCCAAAAGAGCCTGCACAAAAATGAAGGAATTCTTTGGAAAATTCCTATGGGGAGGACCAAAACAGCAAAGGAAATGGGCACTAGTATCGTGGAACAACTTGACAAAAAGAAAAGAAGAAGGAGGTCTAGGACTCAGGGACCCAAGCATCCTTAACCAAATCTTAGGAGCAAAGCTATGGTGGAGGTGGATGAGAGGAGGAAACAACTTATGGAAAAAAATATGGACACAGAAATATAATATGCCCTTAACAACATAAGACATTCTCAGATTAGAAGAAACTCCAAAAGGGTCTACAATATGGGAATTGGAAAGCCAGAATAGAAACATCATAAACAACTATGCCTTCTGGGAAATAAGGGGAGGAGGTATAGCTAGATTCTGGGAGGAGAAATGGCAACAGAGAGAGAGAATGGAAAGCATTCAAGGCCTGCAAAGTACATATCAGAAGGCGGTAAGGGGGGGCTCGAATTTGTAAGAGATTACTGGGGAGATGGGGAGACAGATGAGACATGGAGAACATGGAGAAAACCAGAGGAATTGGATGAAAATATAGATCAAGAGCAGAAAGGGATAGATACAAAAGAATTGGAGTCAAGGAAAATCAAAGTTAGACCAGGGACGGATATCCTCAGATGGGGAAGTCCGCAAGAGGGACCTTCACAGTCAAAGAAGCCTATTGTTTATCCACATGACAAGAGAGGGAGGGAGAAACTACAGACTTGGAAATAATTTGGAGAAATAAATGGTGACCGAAAGTAACTATATTTGCATGGCTAGTCGGAAAAGAAAGAATCTTGACGTGGGACAAGATACAAAAACGAGGCTTTCAAGGACCCCCAAGATGCAGCCTTTGTAAACAAGAAAATGAAGCCCAAGAACACATCCTAAACTCTTGCCCATTTGCACAATGTCAATGGGAAGAGGTTAGAAAACTCTTTGGAGAATCTAACAGAGATCCCAGGGATATTAAAAAGACTATTTTCCAATGGGGAAAGGGTAATTTTTCATGTAAGGCCATAAGGAGAATCTGGAATCTTGCCATAGGTTTTGTTATATGGCTTCTATGGTAGGAAAGGAATCGAAGGATCTTCTTAGATAAAGCAAATACACCAGAAAAGATATGGGAAGGAATACAACAATCAATCAGGGAGACGGTTCTGGCTGAGACATGGGAGGAGGAAGATTGGAGAGCGAACCCTGAAGAAGGAAAAATCCTAGCTAAGCTAAATATGGAATATGGTATGGTGTACCCCTCTAAAGAAAGACAACAATGTCCTCAAACTCAAAGCCCAGAGCAATTCAGTTATCCGGCAAGAAACTTTATCAAACTGAACTTTGATGGGGCTTCCAAAGGAAACCCAAGGCCGGTAGGCCTTGGAGGTATTTTCAGAGACAGTGAGGGACGCACTAGATGGGTATACGTGGAAGGGGGAGGCATAATGACCAACAATGAAGCCGAACTGATGGTTGTATATCAGGGTCTCAGAATAGCAATCACAAATGGCTACACAAGCCTGGAAATTGAAGGTGACTCTCAGATAGTAGTGGAAATGCTCTGAAATCCCAACAACGGGAAGGATTAGGATCAAGTGGCAAGGAGTTGGAGAACGACATGGATTATTCAAGACTTGGAAAACATTCTAAAGCACATTCAATATAAAATCTTTAACCATGTCAGGAGAAAAGGAAATAAACTTGCAAACTTTCTTGCAAATTGGGGATGCAAAGAACGGGAAGAGAAAATAGACAGCATTTGGTCATCAGTAAGGAGTAAACCAGGATTGGAAAACCTTACTACAATAATCACGCAGGACCATAATGAATCCACAGCTTAATAACAAGGATACACATACACCCCCGATCGGGGTGGAAACGGCGGCGAGGAGATCAATCATTATAACGAGAGCGAAATACAATGACAGGTCTTATGAGATATGGGTAATCATGACGACGAGCAGGAAGATCCGCAGGGAGGATATGATACCAAGGCGAAACAGAGAGGGAGTAAAGAAAGGCAGAAGGAGTGATAGAAATGCTGCAGTGATGGGACGTAGGGGCGAGGGTACAGAAGACAGACGTGGAGAAGAGGGAGATGATGGAAATAGCAGGTGGCAGTGGGAGACGATGAAGAGGAATGAGGAGGAGCGGCAAAGGAAGAATCATAAAGGTGAGAGGAGATGCGATGGAAAGAACGTGTTTTTAGCAGTTGTAGTGAAAGAGCAAGGAGACAAGGTGGCAGAGACCATAACAGAGCTCAAGATAAAATAGGGAAGGAAGAAAGATTTCCCTCATACCAAGAAGAGGAAGAGGCGAATGGCAACGATGAGAAGAACCAAAAAGGAAGTAACTGAGGTGAGCAGAGGCGGAAATGGGCTGGGGAAGAAAGGGAAAAAGGTAGAATTGTGGGAAGCAATGGAGCAATACCAGATAGGTATGGAGGCAACGAAAGACGAAGAGGAAATGTATAACTCTGAACAAGATGAGTAGGAACGGACAGGGAAGGCTCTGTTAGAGGAGGAGAGACACCCCAAGGTTAATTTCCAGGAAGAAAGGAAGTATGAGGTAAGGAGAGGCAGAGGGCGAAGAGCGGGAGGAGACCTGGGCAGCACCTCTGGCATGAAATATCAGGGCGACAAAATAAGGGAAGATAAGAGAGGAAGAACGGACAGAGGAAGAACCGGCGGCAAAGGGAGAGGAAGACAGGCCAGGCAGTGGGAGAATAGAGAGCAAACTTTGGTGGGGAAAAGGAGGTATAGAAAAACTTTGAAAAATAAAGTCCAGTACACAGAACGAGCCTATAGCGAAAACACGAACGAGGATATCTGGAGAATAATTCAAAGAATGGAGGAGGAAGCCACACAGGGGCAGTCAAATTCAGAAATGGAGGACTGGGTATACTTGCTACCAGATCTCAGAAACACCAGAGGGCACATGACATCGTATAAATAGGCATTACATGTGTACTGGGTCATGAAGAGACTGTTGGCAAAAGCAATGGAGCAGGTTGCCATGGAGATGGCAGAACTAGCTCAGGGAATTCCTAACATGAAAAAAGAGATGCAAAACATTCAGGTAACCCTAATAATGCAAGACAAAAAACTGGAAGCGATCAAGCAGCTGATAAGGGAGACCAACTCAGGAATGAAGGAAGAAGGAGACTAGTAGGAGGCCATGGCGGACTGATGCATGGAGATATGTATAAATATCTTTAGTATTGATGCAGAATGACAGCCCCTAGATTTTGTTCTCTGTTTATAATGCAGACTAGTATTAGTAGAAATAATAGTAATCTGTTTAAATGTTTAGTATATTTAGCTTGGACAAGGAGAATCAGTATTTTTGGTTTTTGGATGGCTGTTAAAAACTTTAGATGGCCAACAGACCTGGTTTCCCTTCGGGGCGGGTTGAGGCCTCCATATGTATGTATAGGTTTCAACTTGATTTAATGAATATGAATGGTCACTCCTCAGCTTACAAAAAAAAAAAAACGGGAATTTGAAATAAAAAATTGGGAATTAACAATTTTATGATTTTTTTATTAACAAAGCTTGATGACATTGAAAAATTAAAAATTCCTCAAAAAAATTGATTAGATAAAATTAAGTCAAATAAATAAAACGACAATTAAAAAAAATAATAATAAAATCATAAACCTACAAAAATAAAAGATAAAAATACAATTAAGTTATAAAGAAACCACTAAAATAAAGGAATAATAAAAAATTTAAATAAGAAAAAATACATTGAAATAAAAATTAATTATATATGTATTACACTATGAGTATTTCCCCTGATATATCTAAATCTCGCTCTAGCAAAGGGAGACCAAGTAAAATTACTCTAGAGAGTCTTTATGAGTACATTGAATATTTAGAAAGATGAAGAGAAGAAAGAGAAAACTATTTTAAACTAGAATTAACTATAATGCTTGAAAACAACCACAAATCATTAGAAAATAAAACAATCTCACTCAAGATTGAACTCCAAGGAATGAAAGGCAGAATTTGAAATCAAACACAACAAACAAGCTATGGTTAAAGAAAATGACACTTTGAGCAACGAGGCTAAAAAGATAAAAGAGAAACTACATAATAACTGAGCCCTAAATAACACAGAGAATAAATTAGATATTAAACCCATAAAATAAGAAATTAATAATCTTATTATACTCAACCATGAGCGCCACAAAAGACCCTTACACCTTATAATTATTAGCATAGAAGAACAAAACAATGAGGACACATTAGAAATAGTTAAAGAACAGTTAAAGACAAAATCTCAAATTCAAACAACTTATCTCACTGAAGCAATAAGAGTAGGAAAGATACTTGAACATAAATACAAATTAATCCGTGTCAATGTGAGTTGTATTGACCATAAGTTAGATATACTTAGGAAATCCCCAAGCCTAAAAGGAATGAGAATCCTTGTAAATTAAGATCTCATTGGAGAAGACCAAGTTGAACTTAGGAACGAAGTCCAAAAGGTCAAGGAGGCAAGAAAATAAGGGAAATGGGAAATCATTTCGAATAGAAAAGCTATTATTAGAGGTAGAGTCTCAAACAAAAGTGATAAATAGGGAATAACATCACTCTAGATCATCTTCTAGAATTTTCATGGTTTTCCATGGTGTAAAGGTCCTATATTATGTTGGATCCCGAGTGATATTGATCTTATTATTTTAGTTGAAACTTGGAAGCATGATGAATCTAAGGTCCCTCACCTTGACGGATTCACTCTTTGGTCATTTTGGAATAAGAAATCCTCTTGGAGACATTTTGGTGGTATAGCCTATTATATTAGAAGCATTGTTTCCTCTCACATCCAACTTCATAAAACCTATCCCTTCAATCAATACATTTGGATCGAGAACTATGATTTTACAACCAAAAGGATCTTTCTTACAATCTACTATTTCGCCCCTATCAACTCTACATCCTATAAGAAAAATAACCTGGATAGGAATTGTCCTTCCAATACCTCAGAAAATGACATCTACAACCTAAGGAATGAAGGTAATATCCTTTTTCTTAGGGACTTTAATGCTCGAACTCCTACTAACCAGGCTATTATTTTAAGTAACAACTTTATCCCCAACCCATTGTGACTTGATGAGGATGGTAACTTAGCTAATAGATTCAAGAGAAACCCATTGTGGCACCGAGCTCCTCAAAATTTGTAGTTCCTAGGACCTAACCATTTTTCATGGTATTAACAAGTGGTCTCTTTCGGGTTATATGACTTGTTTCCATGGGTTGGGTAGTAGCGTCATGGATTATGCAATTTCTGACACCCATGTCCTCAGTCGTATTAAAAATTGTGAGCTACTTAAAAGGTACGATCTTGACTCTGACCATAGACCTTAGTCTTTATCCCTTAATCTTGTTATGCATACCATGCACATGCAGGAGACTAGTGAAAGAAAAAGACACATTTGCTTCGATAGAAGTAATGTGGACCTTTTCTTAAGGGATTTAGAAAGGGACTTAGGCTCCCTGACTTATAACAAAAACATATATCAAATCTATTACCATTTACTACTAACCTTTCAAATATCATTAGCAAGTTCTCTAATGAGACATCGTATAAGCTAAATAATAGACCTTCCAATCCTTGGTGTGACAAAGACTGTAAAATTGCCAGGAAAGCAATCCGAGACACCTCTAATGAAATCATTAAGCTCCATAACATAAGTATATACAAATCTCTCATCAATAGGAAGAAGAGGTCATATATTAATAAGAGATAAGAGCATCTTTTCCACCTTTCTAAATCTGCACCCAAAACGTTTTGGCGGAGTCTGCTTGTTCATAAAACTAAAGATAATCATTCTATCCCCTTAGAAAATTGTGATAACTATCTTAAGAAGTTTTATGACTCTCCGGACACCATGGGCACCATATTAGACACTATTATTAAGGAAGATATATTTTCTCTGGAAGATGTTGAGTCTAGGATTAATAAGCTCACTAATGGGAAAGCTAAAGATATTGAAGGATACCAAGATGAGATCTTTAAAATAGGAAGATCTATCCTCATTGCTCGGCTCCATAAGCTTCTCAATTTGGTTGCAAAGCATGGCTTCCCTAAGCTTTGGATGCAAAGCCTTATTGTGCCTATCTTTAAAAATGTGGACATAAGAGTTCCCTCTAACTACAGGACCATTATGATTAGCCACATCCTAGCAAGCTTTATGGCCTCATTTAGAAAAGAAGCTTAGCCTTTGGATTGAGGACCAGGGTAAAAAGGCTAAAGGGCAAGATGGTTTTAGGAGGAAACACTTGACTATCGATGATCTAGGTGGCTCCCAACATAGGCAACAGTCCCAGAGGACTCAGAAAAGGGTAAAAAATCAAAGTGATCATAATGTTGCCAAACTAGGACCAAAGCATATATCTTGTCGTCCTGATCACAACGGTGTGAACGGTTCATCAATCCGTGCTCGTATGAGGGAGAAAGAGTCAGTCAAAGTTGGGCAGTGGGCCAAGTTTAAGTGTCCTACAATTTAACCGGCCTCGAGGCATGCAACCTTGCTCCCGAAAGCAGGTGAATTTGTCAATACCCCCTATATTAGACAAAATAAAAAAATGTGTTCATTATTATATAAAAGTAAAAATAAAAATATTATAAAACAGGTGGTGAGCCATGACCCCTGCCACCCCCATTGGAACCCAAAACTATATATCAAAATTTGTATTTAAAAAAATGTCGACGACCCGTGACCCCCCCGGACCAACCGCATCAATAACAAACATTCATATATATGGGGTGGGTAGACCACCTCCGATGGCCCGGCCCACACCCCCACCAAACATAACATATAGTTATGGGCCGACAGGAATCGAACTGCTTGGCCACGTGGTCGGCCCGTTCCATGGGCAACCCAACCCAAATACACCAACATGCGTAATAGTCCGTGCAATGGTAGAACCACCAATTGTTTGCCATCCAAACAAAAGAGCACCTTATGAAGGAGGGGTGAGATTTTATCCCTTGACCCCTCCTCAACCATTGTTTGTTTTTAACCAAAGCGCCAACGACCTTTTACGTTGATATTTCTGCCCAGGCAAGTTTCTAAAAACCCACATTTCTTCAGTGCGCTGAGGCCAAGGTAGAGTGCAGAAATCGAGACAGTATTTTTTTATTAATTTGTAGGTGGAACCATGAGCGAGGAAAAGAGGCAAGCAAAACCGTAACTGAGCCCAATTTCAGGGGGGCAAAAATTTTCCAGTGTCCAAATTGGACAAACTTTATGTCTATCCTACACCTCTCAATGACACGAACTTGATGGTGCAAAAAAAAATTTGATCTAAGCAGCAGATCTTCAGATGACTTGGAGGAGGGAATCTTTGAGGAATCTAAGGGTAATCTAAAAGATTCCTATAGCCATAGATTTTCACTGTCAAAAATAAAAAATTTGACACTATTCGATGCCACGAATCTAATGGTGTAATCATATTTTCCATTTGATCATTCTATTTTTCGGTCACTTTTCAAAGTGGAGTGCAGGTGTCATCATTCAATGTGCAAGCAATCTTTCCATGAGATTCAATGCCATGAGATTGATGGTGCAGCCATATCCAATAGTTTATCATCCTCTTCTTTAGATAACTCGATGTGAGGTATATGCAGTGTGATCATGTACTTCTTTATCACTTTGCTTGAGATGCATTGCACTGTATAGATCCATGTTTGATGTTCGTTGTGGGATATTGTTTTGTTCTTGATGTGAGATGTACTTATTGTCATGTTTTTATTGAGATCCCTTTGTCATCATGTTGATGGGATACTCATGTAATGCCATGTGTGTTTGAATTGAGATCCCTTTGATGCCATGTTGGCGAGATGCTCATTATTAACATATGTGAAATTATGTCATGCTGATAGGAGTCCTTTTTTGAATGAGAGTTCCTACAGTGAAACATCTCTTGGAGCCACTCTTGCATGAGGGAATATTCCTTGTATGATATAGAAAACACATGCATGTACATCATCACTCTTTCCAACACTTAATACATTGGCCTACACCATCTTGACACCGGGGCCCGGAGACGTAGTACCTCTTGGACGAACTCCGTTATCAATATCTTGTGTTTTATGTTGTTGATTCTTGTCATGTTCCTTCTTATTTACATCATGCATATATGTTCCTTTATGCTATTTTAAATGCAATTCTAACAACGTCACGAAAGTAAAAGATCTTGGTTAAATCCAGGACTTGAGTCAACTCGGATCAAGTTTGGTATCAGAGAAGTATTTCTGTGGATGTGAATTGCGAGCGTTAACAATAGAACTTGCAGCGATAGAGGATGAAAAAGTGATGTACGAGACCATGCTCAGAATTTACCAAAGGGTGGAAATAATGTATGAAGCTCTACAAAAAGAGACAGAGGAAAAGGAGCGATTGCAGCTTTAGCTGCAAGCCACAGACGAGGCCCTAGAAGAACTGAAGCACAATAGCCAGAGTCTTCAATTAGAGAACGTTGAATTGAAGATGATTCTACATGAAGAGAAAGAGGAGAAACAAAGTTTGCTACAACAGCTGCAAGCTAAGGACGACGCCTTGGAAAGGCTGCAACGTGACCCATGTGAGGTAAAAAATAATTCTCCATCTTCATGTATGTTTCCTGATGATGATTTCGCTATGTTTGAAAATCATACCACTAGAATTGGCTCCAAACTGTTGAAGAAAATGGGGTATGAATGGCAAGGCTTGGGCATTAATGGCCAAGGCATTGTCAACCCCATCAAAGTAGAGGAATTACCTGTCGAACAAGACTTGGGTATGTTGGAAAGGAAGTTGGGGAATGTGCCAAGATAGCCAGTGAACCACCTACAACAGATGATGAGAAGCCCTCATCAGTTCTTTCCAAATCGATAGTGGAGGTAAAGGATGTTGATTTCCCTTTAGTTTCGTCTTCACATAGTATGATTTATGTTGGAGATGTGGAGATACCAATTACAAGGACAAACATGAGGCTCCTTACCAGGATGAGGTACAAGGAGGAAAAAAACTTGGTGTTAATAGCCAAGGCATAAATCAGTCATTGGAGGTTGTGTAGAGACCTTGATTTGTAGGCTTGGGATACACTGAAGGAGAATGCTTGAAGGTGTCAGATGCTTCTGAGACATCGTTGAAATCGTCAAGGAAAGAGAATGATGGGAGCACATCACTATCATCCCATGGCAGTGTCCATTATAGGGAAGGAGCTGAGGCAAGCTCTTGTCACCATAATTACGGCAGAGACAACAAGGAAAGGTATAACCAGTCTCGATATTTGAATGTTCATTTAGATTATAATCATGTTGTTAAAAATGAACGTAAATTGGAATTGAAAAACATGTAATTTTTGTGGATTACATAACTATACATTTATTAAGTGTTGGAAAAGAATAGAAGAACACAAAAGGATGAGGTGTGAAATACCCTCTCAACAATAGGCAAAGAAGAAGATCTAGAGGAAGAAGAACTATTCCAGTCATTGCGATAGAGGTGGCCATCAAAGAGCCATGTGTTGGAGGCTCCATCCAGAGCAATGCCTTAAAGACAAAGCATCCATGCATGAACCAGGTGAAACAATTGTTCCACAAGGAAAACCACCACAAGGGGATGATCCATTCACATCGATAAGTGAAAAATGGTTTCTATATATGTTAGCATGTCATGGTCATGCTTTCGTAAATCATTTATGTTTTTAAAATGTAAAAGTGATTATGTGTTTTCCATCACTTGCTAAGCAACAATGATGTTTGGTCTTATTTTGTGTTGCATGTTAAACTGTGAAGATGATGTTGTGTTTCTATCACTTGTTAAAGCAACAATATTTTTTGGCCTTATTTTTATAAATCATGTGTTACAGTGATGATATGTTTTCCATCACTTGTTGAAGCAACAATGACATGTTGGCCTTGTTTTCATAGTTGGGGTATTGATTCCATTTTGATGTAGACTTGACCACTGAGTATGTATTATAAACTCATTGCAAGTATGGGATTCTTGGTTCATTAGTTGGTCATGTGAATTAAGCACAAAATTTTCAAAAACAATGTACTACAGGTTTGCAGAGGTTGCAGGGGTCGGTGCATCGCTTAAGGCTCCAAAGAACAAAGGTGAAGGAGATGGGAGCGAGAGCTTTTCAAGATTATTGTGATGCAGATATTGTACGCAGAAGTGGCAGATTATTTTCATGCTTTTGGAGGACCAAAAGATCCTCAGTGGGGAGGATTGATCCAAGTGGCTCCAGACACAAACATAAGTCCTAGAGGACTCAGAAAGGGTCAAAAATCAAAATGATCAGAATGTTGTCAAACCAGGACCAGAGTGTAGATCTTGTCATCCTGATCACAACGGTGTGTTTGATTTGTCAATCTGAGCCCGTATGAGGGAGAAATATCCAGTCAAAGTTTTGGTCAAAGTTGGGCAGTGGGCCATGTTTAAGTGTCCTACAATTTTCCCGACCCTGGGGCTTGAAACTTAGCTCCCGAAAGTGGGCGAATGTTTTGGCTACTTAACTTGTCTAATATCCCTTATGTTAGAAAAAATAAAAAAAATGTGTTTATTATTATTATAAATAAAATAAAATTATTATAACAAGTAGCGGCCCATGACCCCCGCCACCCCCACCGGAACCCAAAACTATGTATCAAAATTTGTATTTAAAAGAAAGGCTGGCAGGTCATGACCCCCACCAGCCCAACCACATCATATAACAAACATTAACGTATATGAGGTGGGCAAGGCACCTCCGGTGGTCCCAGCCCACACCACCACCAGACATAACAAATAGTTATGGGCTGACGTGAATCGAACTTGGTTGGCCATGTGGCCGGTCTGCTCCACAGGCGGCCCAACCCAAATACACCAACATGCATAACATTCTGCGCCATGGTAGAACCGCAAATTATTTTCCATCCAGACAAAATGGTACCATATTAAGGAGGGGTGGGATTTGATCCCCTGAGCCCTCCTTAACCATTGTTTATTTTTAACCAAAGTGCCAACGACCTTTCACGTTGATATTTCCGCTTGGGAAAGTTTACAAAAACCCACATTTCTTCAGTGCGTGGAGGCTAAGACAGAGAGTGGAAATTGAGACAATATATTTTTTATTAATTTGCAAGTGGAATCATGAACGAGGAAAAGAGGCAAGGGGAACCATGATTGAGCCCAATTTTTAGGAGGGAAAAATAGTGCTAGTGTCCAAATTGGACAAACTTTATGTCTATCCTACACCTTTGAGTGACACGAACCTATTGGTGCAGAAATAATTTTGATTTGAGTAGCAGACTTCAGATGACTCAGAGAAGGGAACCGTTTAGGAATCTAGGGGGAATCTAAAAGATTCTTGTAGCCCCATATTTTCATTTTGTCAAAATCTAGAAATTTGACAGTCGATTTTACACTATTCGATGCCATGAATCTGATGGTGTAAACATATTTTCCATTTGATGATTATATTTTCTGGCCACTTTTCAAAATGAAGTGCAGGTGTTAGCATTCAATGTGTGAGCAGTGATTTCCATGAGATTCAACGCCACAAGATTGATGGTGTAGCCAAATCCAACAGTTTATCATCCTGTTCTTTAGATAACTCCTTGATGTGAGGTACATGCCGTGTGATCATGTACTTCTTTGTCTCTTTGCTTGAGATGCATTGTGCTGTATCAATCCCTGTTTGATGTTCGATGTACTTATTGTCATGTTTTTATTGAGATCCCTTTATCGTCATGTTGATGAGATACTCATGTGTCACCATGTATGTTTGAATTGAGATCCTTTTGATGCCATGTTGGCAAGATGCTCATTATTAACATATGTGAAATTATGTCATGTTGATAGGAGTCCATTTTTGAATGAGAGTTCCTGCAACAGAACATCTCTTGGAGCCACTCCTGTGTGAGGGCATATTCCTTGTATGATATAGAAAACGCATGCATGTACATCATCACTCTTTCCAACACATAATGTAGTGGCCTACACCATCTTGACATTGGGGCCCGGAGACATAGTCCCTCTTGGACGAACTTCATTATCAACATCTTGTGTTTTATGTTTCTAATTCTTGTCATGTTCCTTGTTCTTTACATCATGCATATATGTTCCTTTATGCTCTTTTAAATGAAATTCTAACAGCATCATGGAAGTAAAAGATCTTGGTTAAATTCGGGAGTTGAGTCAACTCGGATCAATCGACCACCTTGTCACTCTCATGATAATTATAGAGGAATGTCACAATAGTAATTGCAGTATATCTAGAGAGTTGTGGAGAAAGATTGAGATGATCCAAAAGCAATTCATAACCTATAACCTCAAGATCGACAAAAATATTCCCTTTCTTATCCTCTTGATCATAGAAAGTCTATCCCCCATTGAAAGTATGACTATGTTTAGATATCTGATGTATAATCAGAATCTTTACAACATCGAATCTACGAGGCTCCAAAAAAGTTCGTCTAAATTTAGTTAAAACCCCCACCTACACCTCAAGCGCAAGTGGCATAAGGATGCCTAATATTGGCTCACCCTTTGGGGGTTTAAGGAAGAGATCATCATGGGAAGAAAGGATAGTATCAAAGATACTATTACCTCCAATTTTAAGGACAAGACGTGGGATGGTAAGGAGCTAGAGGGTAAAAGGAAGCTAAGATACTATAAAGAGGTGATAAACCCCACTCTTGATAACCAGAATTATCTCTCTATGTTGACCAACACTGAGAATAAAAGGAAAAGTGCCAGGATAAGAACTAATTCTCATGAGCTTCAAAGTGAGACCGGGTGGTGGTCTACTCTCAAGACTCCCTGAGATGATAGAATTTGTCAGATTTGTGATACTAAGAAGGTGGAAGGTGAAAAACACTTCATTTTAGACT
>APFE030585744.1:38768-67670 GCA_000404065.3 Pinus taeda | reverse complement strand
TAGATATTTAGATTAGTATAGTATTTATAGACCCTTTCATGTCTTTAGAAAGGGTCGTAAAATTCTGTAATAGACTTAACATACTGAAGTTTGCACTATTGTGCTTCAGCCTTTATTCTTTTATGAAACTCGACCAGTCGCTTTTACTTTAATGGAGAAAGTTCTTGATTCAATTGTGCACTATTGTCATTGATTGAGGAATGTTTATGTGTTAAAGGAAAAGCCACACATAGCGATTGATATTTGGGATTGGCCTACAGCTCAAATGGTACTTCTATCTTTGTCTGAAGTCATTCTGTGTATATGAATTGTTATGTGATTATCTTGTTATCGTTAATTGTATGCATGTGCTATAACGGCTAATCTTGTTCATTCCACTATTGGGTGTTTATATGATATGCCTTTACTTTTAATCATGTATATGTTAATGATATAGATGTGAAAAGTGTAGTAATATCGCTTTAAATCGCTGCGCTTGACTATTTAAGCACAGCAATCCTAAATAATTCAATATCTATGTCTTAAGGATACAAACATCTATATGTTTATCTTTCAGATATAGAGCATCAGAAGCTACTCTTTAGAACTCAATAGATTCCCGGGATAGTTTCATTTATTTATATTTTGTCAATAGTATTAGTCTTTCGCCTATCACTAGTGTTACTTATAAAACATTCACTCATCCCATTTTATCTATTTCTGGGAAACTGGTCCCATTATCCCCAGTCGGAGCCACTATCCCAAATGGAAAAGGAGCTGTACTAAGGTCCGGATCGGGTGGTTTCACCAATGTTGTTGCAGCGATTTTCGAGGCCTCAACAGGTAGTTGAGACTTCCTACAAGTTGTCTATACTTTGTTGCATCCTGAAATTCTTTTTCTTCAATGGATGTGAGCTTCAAGATCTATTCCATTGGAGTAGTCAAAGGATTGCACTCCACCATGCCAAATTCGTTCAACAGATCTCCAATGTACTTATTTTGAGAGAGAAATATAGACTTCGGATGTTGAGTTACTTCAATACTAGGATAATAGTGAACATAGCCAAAGTCATTCATTTCAAAACCTTTCCTGAATTCCTTCTTTATGGATGCAATGTAGCTCTCATTGTTCCATATAATCAAAATATCATCTATATATACCACAAGATATACAAATGTTTTTCCAACTTTCTTGAAAAACAAAGTTGCATCATCAAGATCATAATGGTTGGAGTTGAGTTTCAGAAGATGCTCAATTAACTTTTCATACCAGGATCATGGTTCTTGCTTGAGGCCATACAAGGATTTCACAAGTTTGCATACTTTATGTTCATGGCCCTTCACAAAAAATCTTTCTGGCTAGGATATAAAAACATTATCTTTCATATCTCCATTCAAGAAAGCAATTTTTGCATTCATTTGATGGACTTTCTAACCCTTCTGAGCCACCAAGGAAAAGAGTGTTCGGATGGTAGCCCATTTTGCTGTGGGGGAAAAGTATCCTCATAATCGACCCCTTCCTTATGTGTAAAACCATTTTCCACAAGCCTAGATTTGTGCTTGTCAAGTGAGCCATCAAATTTATACTTGTTTTTGTAGACCCACTTGTAGCCAATTGGTTTGGTTCCCAATGGAGGATCTACCAACTTCCAAGTGTGATTCTTTATCAAGGCATCATACTCCTTTTGCATCACTTCTTTCCATTCATCATGAGAAGCAACTTCTTTGAAGGAAGTTGGTTCAAAATCTATAGACAAATTCAGTTCACAATCATAAGAAACATCCATATCAACAAGTGATGCAGAATCATCTACATCACCTCCATTTTTCCTGGTTGAATTTCTTGTTACTCTCTTTCCAACCTCATCAAGATCAACACTTTCAAGTGTCTTTGTCAGCCATTTTGGAGGACCTTTTCTAAGATGGTCTAGGCTGCTTAGTTTACTGAATTTGGACTGAATCAATATTGAGTCTCCCAATTCTATCAATAAAATCACTCAAAGTATCATCAATGGCTAGAGCTTCATGTGAGAGAGAGAGTGATTCAAAAGAATATTCCAGAGATTGATCTAGTATAGGAATACCCCCTTCAAGATGTGGAATCTTATTATCAAATTCTTGAAATGATTTTGCATGTGTGAATCTATCCAAGCGATCAAGCTACCGCTCAACAACATTTTCAGCTTTGGAAGATTTAAGAAAGATTACATCACTAGATAAAACAAACTTCTTATTAACTTCATCATAGAGACTGTATGCTTTGGAGGTATTTGAATACCCCAAGAAGATACACTTATGACTCCTTGCACCAATTTTGTTTCTTTGTTCCTTTGGTATCAAGGTATAACAGGTGGAACCAAAGACCCTGACATGCTTGACTAAAGGAATGTGGCTATACAACATTTCATAAGGAATCTTGTTTCTAATAGAATTAGATGGACATCTATTCTTTACTTACATAGCACATAGAATTTCATCATCCCAAAACATCAATTTTAAATTCTTTAAAAACATCATGGAACATACCATATTTAAGATTGTCCTGTTCATTCTTTCAACTACTCCATTCTGTTGGGGGCTATAAGACAAAGTTGTTTGATCCTTGATCCCATGTTGGCAAAGATAGTTTTCAAATTCATTTGCAGTGTATTATTTTCCATTCTCAATGTTAATAGAGACAATATGAGATTGTGCATCATTCTCAATCCATGTATGAAAGTTCTTGAATGTTTGAAAAGCATTAGATTTATTCTTCAATAAATAAACCCAACACATTCTGGTGTAGGCATCAATAAATGTTATCATATATTTATTTCCATTTGAAGTAGGAACACACATTGGACCACATAAAACTAAATGAATGAGTCCAAGTTTTCTATGTGCTCTAGAATGTGAATCATGAAAAAATGTTTGCTATGCTTTGCTAGAATACAAGCATCACATTGCTTAAGTTTCCTAGGAATTGTAGGCAAACTAGTAACACCATTTTTCTTCAACAAGCGAAGGTTGTCATATTTCAAGTGTCCAAATATAGCATGCCATAAAGGACTTGATGGAAATGTACCAGCATCATAATGAGAACTGTATGAGAAATGTTTTGCACAAGCAGAGGTACCTTGTAGCTTCAGAAGTCTTTCTTCTTCTATACCTGTCATGACAAGTGAGTGATATGATGCTTCTTTGAGCTCAGCCTTTCCATCAAACATATGAATGGAGCTTCCTTGTTGGTGGATGTGGACCAATGAAAACAAGTTTATCCTCAACCATGGGAGATATAAAACATCATGCAGAAGAAAGTCTAGAAGACCAGGAAATTTGAGCCTGATTGTGCCAAGCCATGATGGATTGAGTTTTGATTTGTCTGCAAAGTATACCGCTCCATCAACATTATCAGTAAATTCTTCAAAAAAATATCTTCTAAAATTCATGTGGGAAGTTTCCCCTAAATCAAACAAACAATCATTTTCCCAAGAAGCAAGTGAAGCATTTAACAAGTCTTCAGTTGCTCAAATATTACAATGTGCCAGAACATAATGAGCGATTTAGGTTCTTTACCTCTATCTTTGTCATTACCTTTGGCTTGATTTATTTCCTGCTCAATTCTATCCCAACGCAACTTACATATAGATGCATCATATCCATCTCTATTGCAACGTATGCAATGAAGATTAGAAATTTCTCCTTGAGAGTGTATGCTCCCCTTACCTCTGAAATTTCTTCTTCCTCTTCCTCTTCGACCATCTCTTCCTCTAGAAGAATTTTGAGCATGATTCTTCTCTCTATTTGCAAGAAACACAACTTCTTAAGAATACTTAGGAGTTGTCTTCTTCCCAAAATCTTTCTCTCTCTCAACAAATTTCTTCACAAGGCATTCAAAGGTAGTCTCTTTGATGTTTCCATTTTCTTGCAATGACTCAAGATAATTTTAATGAGTGGGACAAAGTGCCTTGACAAAAGATATAAGAGGAATGTCTATTTGAACATCAATAATTTTGATATCATGTATAATAGATCTTACTTTTGATGCTAAATCAAGATGATCATCATTTTTCAACTCAAATACTAAACAATTTAATCATCAATTGGACAAATTCATGTTTAGAGTGTGAGTCATAGAGTTCATTCAACTCTTGTAAGGCTTCAAAAGCATTTGAAAATGGTGAAATATGGTGACTCACCTCTTCATTTACAAATGTTGCAATCAAGGCATAGGCATTTCTATTCTTGTTTTCCCAAATGGTGAACTCCTTATCTAAGGTGGGCATTGTAGGTTCATTATCTTCTTTTCCTACACAAAACTCCTTTCCACAAATCATTGAAAATGAGAGTGTGTTTTTATCTTCTGTGACCATTCTGGATATTTCTCTTTGTCAGACAGAACTAATCCAACTATAGAGATCAATGAATGCATTTAAAAATGTGTAATGTGTAAAAATTTCTCTTTTGCTGAAAAAATGCACCTCTAATAGTAATATGTGTAAAAAAAATGCACTTTGATATATCAAAACAAAGGTATTATGTGGGGGAGGTGGTTTATGGGGAAGGGTTTATATGGTGGAGGGGTTATATGGGAGCGGTGTATATGGAAATGTATAATAGGAACGAGGTGTATATGTGGGGGAGGTGATATGACAAGCTAACGTTTATGGAGTAACGTAATATATTATATATTATGATAGACTGGTGGAGCAGGTATTTTAATACAACCACGAGGGGGGTGGTATGGGGAGGAGTATTAACTTGGAGATACTGGGAGTATGGAGTTATATAGCATACTTGGGAGGTCCCATTCAACAGTTTGCAGAGATATTTATTATACCCAGGTGATCCAGGTGGATATTGGTGGACACCCACCCATTCCACTTGGATCCCCACCATTGATCTTTTAGTTTTTCAGTTTCCTTATTTGTAACACAATTATTTTTGGCAGTTTTTCAGCTCCTGAACTTCCGGAGTCATTTTGAGGCCCTAAACGATTTTTTTTTGGAAAAACATAACCAACATGGATCTTGGGCTAATGTTGGTCATTCAAAAGTTGTATTCCTCAAATATATTTTTCTAACAAGGTATTTTGCATGTCAAATAGAGATCGTATGCCAAAGTTACGACCTTGAGAAGTTGATGTACCAATTTACCCAAACATAGCCCATTGTTTGGTTCTTCATCTCCTAGGGTTAGGTTTTTGGATGTTTAGGGTTTTCCATTCTTTCTCAATAATAAATAGGCCTTTGAGCCTCATTGTAACACAACTCAAAGGCATGTAGCCACCACATCTCTTCTCAGAGATAAGCTACAATTGCTCAAGCTAGTCTTATTTCCATTATGTTTGTAAGCATATTTCAGTATTTTATATTAATGAAATGAAGTGTTATTTCTATTTCATATTTGTATTTATGGTTATATCTATAATTTGTTGCATAAATGTTTAAATCTAGATCAGTGGTATCAGTTGGGTCTGCCCTTTCTCTTTTTTCTTTGCATGTCCCCAATGAGGTCAGGAAATAAGGAGTCAAGGCTCGATTTGGTTGAACCTTTGCAAGATCAGCCTCGTAAACCCCGACGAACACCCGTGGGGGAAGAAAATAAATATGAGGGGGTAGGAGATCCTACCAAAATATTGCTCGAAGAGGCCCTTGGGAAACCGAGGAACACGATGATGGATAAATTTTCCTTGATCCTTCAATGGTGTCCCACTGGCGGCGCATCCATATCCAACAACCACTCTGGAGGCCCCACTCCTTTTACGGTACAAGTAAAATTTGGCATTCCCATATTTGAGGGCCAAATAGATGTAGACACCATAGATAAATGGTTAAATCTACTAGAAGGATGTTTTTCTATTCATGATTTTTCTAGCCGAGAAAATATATCATTTTCTCTTCTCAAAGCTGCCCCCACGTGAAGACTAGTGGGAAACCTACTGTGAGAACAAGGATGAAAGTACGACCTCACTATTTTCATTTGTACCCACTTGGATTTCGTTCCGGGATACCATCAAGGAGTAGTACTAACTTGTCAGAAGCTATGAAGACAAATGCATAAAGTGGACAACGCTACGGCATGGAAAGGACCAAGATATGCTGAAGTTTACCAATGTTTTTCATACCCTTCAGACGAAGTTGGGTATCAAGGATTTTGAGAAACATTTGGTACTCAAGTATCGCAACTGCCTACGTAGTTACATCCAAGATAAGATGGAGTTCCTGTGCATCTCCTCGCTCGGCACAATGTATCGATACACTGTCAAGATCGAGTAGAAGTTTAAACAGAAGAAGCGAGACTTTAGATTTGTGAATCCAAAGCAAGGGAAAGGTGACCCCAAACTGCAGAACAAAGGACAAATTCAAGGTAGCGTGGCCCAGGACAACCCATGAAAGCCACAAGCAAATAACAACACCGCGAAGGTGAAGAAGAACATGGGAAAGTGGTGTGAGTTCCATAAGAGCTCCACTCACAACTCAAGTGAGTGTCGGGCCAAGCAGTCACTCATGGTTGAGTTGAAGGCTTCAGAATCAGATGCATGTTTTGACTCTGAGTTGGAACCCGACAAGGGGAATGATAAAGGGAAGCAGATAATCGATGCATAACCCAACTCCACCATTGCCACCACGAAGATCTAGAAGGAGGAACCCGAAGATCCAGAGGAGGACGACCACCTCTTCCACTCCTAGATTTGGATAAAGGGTTCCCCGCTATAGTTCATTATCGACAGCGGGAGCCAAAAGAACCTCATTTCGGAAGAGCTCATGAACCGGTTTGGCTTACCGACCACAGCGCACCCACAACCATACACCATCAGGTGGCTTCGTGAAGGACGAGATCTTTGCGTGAGCCAGCAATGTTACCTTGCATACAACATCAAGCCCTTCACAGATGAGGTATTATGTGACATTTCTCTCCTTGATGTTTGTAATGTATTATTAGGCTAACCATACTTGTGGAAGCGACATGATGTGTATGAGTCAAGGCCTCATAGTGTTATTGGTACTTTGGGAAATAAGTTGTATAGGATACTGGAGGTTGTACCGCCTACCACCATCCCTTTGGTTACTGCAAAACAATGTAATAAGCTCATTTCCAAAATTGGGAAATTTGTTTTCCTGATGATATGCCCTTAGAGAAAGAAGAAGATGGTGGCCACAACCTCTAGACAGGGCCCCTCTGCACGAAAACAACAGATGGACAAGGTCATGGAGGAATATGAGGACATCTTCACCTCCCTCGCATGGGTGCCTCTATACTGTCAAGTCAAGCACTCCATCGATCTACCCCCAGGTGCGTCGTTGCCAAATGGACCAATCTATCGGTGCTCCATTCTAGGGAATGATGAAATCAAGAGGTAGATTCAGGAGTTGCTGTAGAAATTTCACATCCGGCCAATTTCATCGTCTCGTGGGAGCCCAATCACATTGGTACAGAAGAAGGATGGGACTTGGAAACTCTATATTGATTATTGGGTGCTGAACAAGATCATTGTCTAGAATAGATACCCGATACCACAGATTGATGAACTTCTGGACCAACTCAAGGGGGAAAATATTTCAGCAAGATCAGCCTGAAGTCTAGATATCACTAGGTACCAATCGAACCCTCTAATGTGTGGAAGACTACCTTTAAATCCAAGGAGGGCCTTTTTGAATGGTTGGTTATGCCTTTCGGGTTGACAAATGCTCCTACAAGCTTCGTGAGGTTGATGGATGACATCTTGTGACCATTCACTAACTCATTTGTGGTGGTATACTTGGATGACATCCCAATCTT
This sequence comes from Pinus taeda, assembly GCA_000404065.3. NCBI lineage: Eukaryota > Viridiplantae > Streptophyta > Pinopsida > Pinales > Pinaceae > Pinus > Pinus taeda. The sequence continues at coordinate 59,930 of APFE030585744.1, read as the reverse complement.
CAGCCAAAGTTGGGAAGAGCACCTCCACCACATCCAACAAGTTCTCCAAACACTGCAGAAAAACAAGTTGTGTGCCAATTTGGAGAAATGCACTTTTGGCATGACCCAAGTTCAGTATCTAGGATACATTATTGATGAACGCAGGGTGCATGTGGATCCAACCAAGATCTAATTCATTTGGGATTAGCTAACCCCAAAAACTCTAATAGAGCTCCGTAAATTTCTGGGTCTTGCCAATTTCTACCGCAGGTCCGTGTTTGGATTCTCTCATATCTCTTGGCCCTTGAATCAAGTCACCAAGGGAGGAGTGAAAGAAAAGTCCTTTTGTTCTAAATCTCAACAGAAGGCATTCACAAAGTTGAAACACTGCCTATTATTTGCACTAGTGCTCACATTAACAGACTCACAACAACCATTTGAGATCGAGATAGATGCCTCTAACTATGCTATTGGGGAATTCCTTACTCAACAGGGGCATCCAATGGCATATCACAGTGAGACACTTTCAAAAAAATTCTGGAAGTATCCCACTTATGACAAAGAGATGTATTCCATTGTAAAGGTCTATCGATAATGGAAGCATTTCATTTTGTGGAAGGAAACGGTCATCCACACAGCCCTCCGACCCCTACAATTCATACAGATGCAAGGGAAGTTGTAGAATGATCGCCATCAGAAGTGGTCCACATACCTGCAATAGTTCCATTTGAATATCAAGTATAAGAAGGGTAGAACCAATAATGTTGCAAACTACCTCAGCCAACCACTGATTATGGCGTTAACCACTGTGCTTAACTCTTGTGGGCATGTGACTTATGATTGGTCACTTCTCTACAAAAGCGACCCAGAATTCAGCCACACATACCAAACGCTCCTGGAGGGTCAGCAAGTTCCAGATTTTCACCTCTAGGGTGTCCAGTTATGCCACCCAGGACACCTTTTTGTTCCTTGAAGTGAGCATGCCAAGATGATTTGGGAAGTGCACTACAGTCGGGCCGCTAGGCATTTCAGGGTTGAGAAAATGGTGGCAGTACTGCAAAAATATTTCTATTGGCTGAATCTTCGACAAGATGTCTGGATGTACATCAAATCCTACATTCCCTTCCCAATTTCCAAACCGGCCATCAGGAAGCAAGGCCTCCATACTTCGCTTCCTACCCCTAATCGACCTTGGGAATCGATCTCTATGGATTACATGTCGAGCCTTCCTTCTACTAAGAATAGCAATGATTGTGATTTTGTGGTCATTGACAGATTCTCAAAGATGGCCATTATGGTAGCTTGTAAGAAGAATATCATAGCAGAAGCCACTGGTAAACTCTTCTTTGAACGAGTGTTAGTACACTTTGGGATCCCAAAGTCTATCATCTCATATCGGGACAGCAAGTTCCTCAGTACATCTTGGTCCAGTCTCTAGTCAATGTTGGACACCAAGCTCACTAAGTCCACAACTTTCCATCCCCAAACTAACGGCTAGACAGAGGTCGTCAATGAGATGATCGTACATTCTGTTCATGTACAACTCAAAGCATCCACGCACATGGGATGAAGGCTTCCCCTATGTCCAACACAACTATAACTAGGCTCTACATAGTTCAACTGGCCACAACCCTTTTGAGGTGGCCTCAGGATTCGAGCCACTATGTCCCATTGATGTGGCCATACCATTTGCAGCTACTCAGGCAAATTCGGCTCATGTCCAGTCCAAAGCTAGTAAGGAAACAAACTTCATTGAGAACATCCAACATATCCACCATCAGGTCCATGAAAGTCTCGAGAATTTAAATACCAAGTACAAGCAACGACATTATCAACATCGGGTGCCACACAAGTTTCAGGTGGGTGACAAAGTCTGGTTGCATTTGCAGAAGGAACGCCTTACCAGAGCCTATTGGAAAATTAGACCACTCCAATATGGTCCTTACACCATTACCAAGGTTGTGGGATACAATGCATTTGAGCTCAACATTCCCCCATTCCTTGGCATGCACCTAGTGTTCAATGTGGACCGCCTTTGACCATAGTTCCCATTATTGCTAGACACATCAGACATTGCAGAACAACTCACACCTATAGAGTTAAATCCAGATTGCATGGAATAATCCAGAACTAATCAAATCATGGACATGCAGATCAAGAAAACCCGACATAAAAGGATCCAAATATATCGATTTATCAAAGCAGGCCAACTCCTTCACCAGGGCAAGTGGCTCACTAGGTACCAAGTTCAGTAGAAGTTTCCTTTTCTCATGGAGGAACTCAATGCAATGGGGACCATTACTTCCTAAGAGGGGAGGAATGATCCAGGTGGATATTGGTGGCCACCCGCCTATTCCACTTCGACCCCCACCATTGTTTCCTTTAGTTTTTCAGTTTGCTTATTTGTAGCACAATTTACTACTTTTGGCAGTTTTTCGAGTCCTGAACTTTCAGAGGCATTTTGAGGCCCTAAACGGAGTTGTTTTGGGAAAATCGCGACCAACATGGGTGAAAAATAGATTTTGGTCATTCAAAAGTTATAGTCCTCACATAGATCTTTCTAAATAGGTATTATGCGCATCAAACGAAGATCATATGCCAAAGTTACGACCCCGGGAAGTTGATGTACCAATTTACCCAAACAAGGCCCATAGTTTTGTGATTCATTTCCTAGGGTTAGGCTTTTAGAAGTTTGGGATTTTCCATTGTTTCTCAATAATAAATAGTTCTTTGAGCCTCATTGTAACATAGGTCAGAGGCATGTAGCCCCCACATCTCCTCAGAGATAAGCTATTATCGCCAACCTAGTCTTATTTCCATTTTGTTTGTAAGCATATTTCAGTATTTGATATTAATGAAATGAAGTGTTATTTCTACTACATCTTTTTATTTATGGTTATATCTGTAATTTGTTACGTTTTGGTTTAAAGCCAGATCATCGGGAGTTGGGAGAGGTGGAGGTATGCGGAGGGAGATATGAACCGGAAGCGATGTATTAACTAGTCCATGAGTCAAGGATGCATGTATTTTTCAACGACATAATAATACAACATTGAATCGACACAATAACCAGGGAGTAGGTGATATGCAAACAAAATCGCTGGATTTTTAATGCATTTGATGAAACGTATTCAAAGGGGGTCTGTTTCACTTTTGAGAAAGAATTCTTCCCCTATTTCTTTGTACCTTATTTGGAATACGTATTTAATTAAACTACTCTTACCATGATATTGTAATCCTATCACCATCACCTTCATGAGACTCGATCTGCCAACCTCCTGCACCTTCCTTCTGACTTCCATGATTTCTCTTTGTATTCTTGGAGACTTCCAACATTGTTTCAGTCAAGCAAAGGCAAAGGCGACTATGCATATACCATGTGAGGGCCATAGTCTGCGTGAATGGAAACTTAGGTGGTATGGGATATATGTATATATTAATGCAACGAATGTGCGTAATTTTGAGGGAACCACAGTTCAGATATATAAATGGCGACATATCAATACACAACACAGTGGTATATGAATACACAACACAGTGGTTTGTGATGGTCAATGTTGATATATGAGGAGGCATCAAACAAAATCGATCACTATGTGTACAATTTTCATGCAAAGATTATGCATGGAAGGACAAATTTTATATCAAGGAGAGGGCCAGAGGACAAACTACAAAAAAAAATGGCAAAAGGGAGTTACAATGGTAGAAAGGGATGCCAAAAATGGGGTTGGCTTTGATACCATCTCAGGCCAGGAGGTAACTCCTCAAATGAATTGTGATTCTTCATTAAGATTGCTCATGGATATATACAAGGAAGGAGAGACTCTTGGTATTCACCTCCCTATGTCTGTTCATATTCTTATTCTCCATTATTTACTATTTACATTATTTACCAATATTCACCCAATTCCAATGATTAGGTGTCAACATTTTATTATGTTTTATATTTTTATTTTTTTTAATTTTATTGATATTTTTTAAAATGTATTTCTTTTAATGTATTATTTATTTATTTATTTTATTTAATTATCCAATAAGGCATTATTTATTTTATTTTTATTTTTTTGTTTCTTTCATTATTTTTGTTTCTTTAATTATGTTTTTTTGAAAATAATTTTTATTATTATTTATTTCTTTTATATTATTATTAGGAAAAAACACACACATTATTCTAGCATCAACACTTTTTGTTTTTGAGTTGTTTTTTCATGCTTTTTGAGGTTTTTGTGCTAGAGTTCTTTTTTTGAGTTTACAATTCCTGTTTGATAGTTTATATTGTTTTTTTTCTTTTTAGAGGCAATATAAAATAATCAATCTAGAAAAATATTTCACCATTGAAATAAATCAATATCAAAAGTATCTAATTAAAAAAAAAACTACAATATCATTGATTAATTCTAGGGAATAATGGAATCAAACCAATATCCTTCTACTTATGAGGTAGACGTTCTTCCATTGAGATAGAGTCATTTAAAGAATTATGTGAGGAGTTGTGGAAGTCCTTGAAATTGCATATATAAGCATTGATTTTTAAAAAATGCTTGAAACATAATGGCATAATCTTTGTAAATTCTATAATCATGCGACCCCTATTTCTAACTCAGTAAAAAATAACTTATCTATGTCTTGAATAACTTATAGATCCATAAACTAGTAATGCATCAGCATGCTGAAATCTTGTTTCACATTAATACTCACCTTTCTAATCCATCTTTTGGTTACAAAAAAGTTTGTGCAAACACAAGGACTTTGATTTTTTATATTAACTTTGATTTGGAAAACTATAATATTTATTTGAATTTCCAAAACAGAATGAATGAAGATAATCACAAGCATGAATTCCATGGGAATAAGTAAAAAATAACCACACCTTTTACAAGAGTACACAAGTGAAAGTGTTGGGTAGAATGCAGAGCAATGATATGAAAAATAATTAAATAATTTCATTATACAAGATACTTATTGAAGTAACTGTGCATAGTGAGTGTGGGTCTTGACATAAAATCAAAAACCATTTTATAAAGCACAATAACTCTTCACATAACTTGAATGGGAATTTAACCCACCTATGTAGTTAGATATAAAAAAGACATCTTGGTCATCACCGTTGTGAAATGATAGCCACCCCAATCTTAATGGTTATGCAATACTTGAAACATCAAGAATATAAATGTAATGGTGATTCCAGACTTTTGATTGGAGTGTATCTAAATCATATATGCCCAAAAAACAAATCAAAAATGTTAAATTATTCACGTCATAAAGAATTGGTTCTTTTGGCCAATGAATCAATAAATATGGGATGCCTTAATATGTATTATAAAACATAATTATTCAATCTGCAAATAAATAACACATTACAATGATGAATAGAATGTTACAATTTGTAAGATTATGAAACATGTGAAGGAACCAACTGATTATGGCTTAGGAAGTATTATTGTTTATTTTTGTGCTCCAAGTAATAAACACAACATCGATAGGGATATTTTCTGGCAAATAGGATGCTATACATCAAATAACGAATGAGCTAACTAAATACACTTGATAGGCACATGCTTTTAACATAATAATGGATAGAATTTTCTAGTAAGTTTCTTTGCCAAGACATCATCAATAACATTGCCTAACTTTGTTGACTTTGCTGCCTCAATATTATGAGCATTGCAACCCTATTAGTCTACAACACTTGGAGTAATTTGTGTTTAGAAATGAATTATACCAATCAACAACATGTTATTTTTATATAATGGTTAACTCGTCTCTGTCCATCTTCAGTGTTTCAAACAAATACATGATCAATAGATTGTAATATGAGAGGCATATTAGACTCTAAACATAATATCATCCTGTGTTGGAAAGAAATTGAAACATAAAATTTGTTCCTAGCCTTATGATTTGCATCACATTAGGATCATAAAACTAATTCCCATGGTTCCTAAGTTGATCCTTAATATTCACCCATTAGCATGTTTTAAATCAAAACCAGCTTGAACAACTTTAAACATAAGCAAATCGATGTATGGCATACTTTGTCAAGTATAGGACTAAGACTCTAAGAGAATTTAGTCATTGATTGAAAATGTTATTGTCGTAAATTCTTAGGATCAAATCTTAAGAATTGGATGGGGATGTCTAATAAGTCTCCTTGGAATCAATAAAAGATGTCAAATTTCTAGTGTGATGGACAATATTCATTAAGAACTTAAGAGAAACTATTTTTGGATATGGACCCATAAAAAAAATTGTCAAACTAGCACAATCAGCAAGGCACCTACATCACGTAGAAATTATGACGTAGATTTACATTTGATCATGAAGTTTTAATCAAAATCACAAGACACAAGCCTACTCTACTACTCTGTGGACATCAATTCACAATTTAAAAAAAAAAAAATCTCAAACATGCAATAATAAATCACATGCATGCAATAGTATTTTTCCTAGGCAACATAATATGCTAAAAACCCCAATGCCTTCTTGCATTAATCTGATGAATATAGATGTATTACAATTGATTTTCTCAACTAAAAATAACTTGCAAGTACATGGCCTATCTCTTTTCTCACTGAGAAACTCTGACCCAGACTTAGTCAATTTATACCTCTGCTTGAGCTCCTATTTCCTTGCGTCGTTCCTTAAGAAATTAGGCCCCTATTATTTAGGTATTTCTCCCAAATGGATTTGCAATTCCTTAGGATGATCATCTGACTGCATGCAACACCAGTACACTCAAGGCTAGTCTATAATTGATCTTACACTGCCTTGGAATCCCCACTAAGCCCAGTGAAATTGAATTCTTCGCATGCACTAGGTATTTTGGATTGATTGATCAGTTAATTGCATGATCACTAAGGTTGACTAAAGTCCAACTGCACAATTAACCCTCCACTAGCTCCTTCAACTGTTAGAACTAGTTTAACTAAAAGAAACTTTAGATAAATGACCTTGATTGCTACAAGTTAGCAATCACACATGATTAACTGAACTCTAACTCCTCCAACATGAATTTACTAAGTAAACTAGGTGACACAAGCCATGTCACACAAGTTAACTGCATCCAAGTTGTCTGTTGATGTGGAAATTCGAATTTTCTCAATTTAATCAAGGAAAAATCAAATTGATAATTTCTTATTGCATTTTTCAACGCTCCCTCTCAACGAGAAAGGGAATATAAACCTCCCCTAACCTGCACTTGTTAAACTTGAACATCCCTCTTGACAAGGTCTTTGTTAAAATGTTACCATCTTACTCCTCTATCAGAATGTGCTACAACAAAATTATCTGCCTCTGCACAAAATCCCGCAAATGGTAATACTAGATATCTATATGCTTGGATTGACTGTGAAAAATAGGACTCTTAGAGAGTTTGATGTAACTCTAATTATCACAGTAGTGTTGGAAAATTAGTGGTGGTTGTGTTAGTATTGGCATGTATGATTGGCATTGACGTCAACCAGACTGACAAGAATGTGTGCTGTAGCAAATGCATGGCTCAGGACGATTCCTATGATAACTGCAGGCTTTATGTCAAGAATCATCATAGTAGAAATCATATTGGAAAAGCCATAAATTGATGACTAATGTGTTCCAGAGGAATCACGTGGTTGTTGGAATGCTTTGTATAAAATCATCATAGTAGTAGGCTTACTAAAAAAACCATAACATGATGATTACAATGATGGACTATATGGAACTCCATGGTAGTTGCAGGCTTCATGTAGAGAATAATCATAGTTGTAGGCTTACTGAAGAAGCCATAAAATGATGATTACGGTCATGGACCAAATGGAACTCCATGGTAGTTGTAGGCTTCATGTAGAGAATCATCACAATAGTAGGCTTACTAAAGAATCGATAAAATGATCACCGTGGTGGTTGAAAGTTCATTTTCCCAAGCACAAAGTAGAAGAGTCATGGAGAAGATAAGTTTGAAGTCATATCATAAGTATCAAATGGACTCAAAACCTACATCGGACCTTATCCAATGAAAATTTCTCTACAATAATTTTCTAATGATATTTGGAAGTCCAAAAATGGTTTCCTGGATCAAAAGATATGATCTGCCGAAGTCTAGGGATTTGAAACCTAAGGAAGGAAGGAATATCAGAACCCCAGAGGTCAGGATATCGGATATTAGCATATCAATCATAATGGGTATCAAAACCCCTGAGGTCAAGATATCAGAGATCAACATATTGGGCATAACGAGTATCAGAACCATGGAGGTTAGGATATCAGAGATCAGCATATCGGGCATAACAGATATCAGAACCTGAGATATTGGGACATCGACACATCGGAGGTCAGAATAGAGGGATATCGTAAGCATTGGGATATCAAAATATAGGAGGATTGGGACATCAGAATATCCACACTTATTAAATGATTACTTTAAGAAGTTATGATGTCGAGAATTTTTGGTAATACTAAAAGTGTCGAGAAATGTCGAAGAAGATTAACAACGAATCTCATTACAAAATTAAGGTTTTTTGGGCCTTCTTCTCTCTCCTTTGGTAGGACACATGGTGGAATAAGATTGGCTCCAAGAAGCTACAGTTTCATCTGACTTCAACATGACGTGGCAGTACAAAAGGACACGTGGCACGTTAATTCAACTATATTGGGTGCCCTAATGTGCCAAATCCAGGTAACACGTGCCATCACCATGAAGTTTCCATGTGGATTGATGACGCAATATTGGCTGGTGGAGACCCCGTAACTTCCATTCAGATGATTTAAGAAAAGTAACGATGAAAGGAGATTCCGATATTATATTGACACTTAGCCATGAAAATCCAAAGAACCAAGGGCACAAAATAGTTAGTAAAAGAATATTGGCTCCCGAAAGGAAAAAAACATCTTAGCACCTAAAAGCTAAGCCACAGGTCATAGATCTTGGTGCCATAGAGGATAATTCTTAGGAGCTAAGCATCAAAGGATTTAAGAACACCGGGAATGAGAAATATCATAACATTCCACATCTAGGGAGTTAAGATGTGGAGTTTTTTTTTATGATACAATACAAAGAGTTAAAGGATGCATGGGTTAGCACCTGTGAAATTGAATACAGGCTTAGAGTTATTGATCATTGAAAGGGGATAAATTCATAGAAGACTTTGTGGCAAGAATTCAAGGAAAACGTTGTCTAGCAGAGACGAATATGGGTGAATGAAGGACGAAAACAACTACTTTGCATGCACAAATGGTTATGATAAATGAGAACAAAGCAATCATCTTTGTGAACTGTCAAGATCTATGGAATTATAAATGAGAATGGAATTCTCGGAGGAGTGTGCAGGTCACCAAATAATTAATTTTTCAGCATGGTGTTCTACGTAGTCAGACGATAAAGGACTACTAGTTCTATCTTTGTTTCAGCATTGTAACAAGAAACTACCAGGAGACACAAAAGTGTCAGGGGAATCCATGCCTAAGTACAGTTGGGTAGCAAAAGGACAGACAACAAATTTTTCCTTTCGTAGAATGTATCAATGGAACAAAACCATCATTTGGAATGAAAAAGTAGGGAAGCTGAGCATATTGTGAGTGTGCTATGTTGTGAGTTCTATGTATTGAGATAGAGAGGTCGAACAACCAAGGATGACACTAGAATATACAATAGAAAGTGTAGCGAGAGGGTGTAGTGGAGAATTTCAAGGGTAATATTGTAGAGAAGACAGTAGAGATACCTTCACAGAGGAGGAAAAGTGCAGAGGAAGTGTTGCTATAAGAAGCAAGAAAAGACCTGCTGCAAATGAGCCCAAAAGATAGAGTGCAGAAGTTTAATTTGAAAATTGTCATTGTTAGTATTTTACTAGTATTATTGCATGCCTTTGTTTTCAATTTGAAAAATGTATGAAATAGTAGAACATGGTAAGAGCAGGTTGGTGCCTACACATTGAAGAGTTAGGTGCCTCTTCGAAAGTTAGTTATTGCTAACCAAAAGGGGTTGGTGCCTCTTTTGAGTGGCTTCTCACAAGAAAACATATGTAATTAAGTGGGTGTTTAATGTACATCACTAACAAACAACAAATTTGCTAGGTTTTTCTCTCTGGATATCCATGTGAAAAAAAAACTATGTCAAATGTGTGTGTGTTTCTCATGAGACTTTTGTATGAACATGTGCATTTGAAATATTTTTGGTTCACTACTTTTGTGAATGAAGTCTCTCGCAATTAAAATAAAATAAGGGACTGTAAACATAATAATAAAAATATAAGAGTTTCATAATCACTAATTTCAACCCCCCCCCCCCCCCCCCCCTTCAACAATTCCTCATTTCAACAATTTGTATCAAAACCAAAGGTTCCTTAAGCAACAAAGTAATCACTAGAAGGTAGATCTATAAGGAATTGTGTCTGGGAAAGAGAGTCAAGAGGCTTACTCAATTATAATACTAGTTTTTGATGGGAAAAAATATGCCATTTGGAAAGTAAGAATGGAAGTGTATCTTATGTCCTTGCGAGTGGATTTTTGGACTTCAATACTACTAGACTAAAATATCCCTGATATTCCTCCCACTGATGAAAATGGTAAAAAATTATATGGAAACAATGCTAAAGACAAAAAATTCCATTTTCTTTGGCCTTAGTCAATAAAAACTTGTAAAACTTATGCATTGTAAGTCTGATAAGGAAGTGTGGGTAAATCTTAATTAGAGTTATGAAGGAGATGACAAATTGAAGCATGAAAAACTTCACAATTTTAGAATGCGTTTTCAAAGATTGAGAATGAATAAGAATGAAAGCATAGAAGAATACTTCCTCAACTTGATGAAGTGGCCAATATGATTAGAGGACTTGGTGAAGAGGTCAAGGAAGAGATAATTGTTCAGAAAATATTAAGATCTTTACCCATGAGGTTTAATTCCAAAGTCTCAGCTATTGAAGAGATGGCTAATTTAAAGGTTCTGAAGATGGGCTAATGGCATGGTACTCTCATAACCTATGAGACGAGTGTAGGATTAGAAAATTTTAAATCGAAGGAAACGACATTCGAAGTATCCAAAAAGGACAAGGACCATAAATATCAGCAAGCTTGCTCTATGTGAATTTGAGCAGGATTTGGCTCAACTAGCCAGAAAACTAAAGTGTGGCTTAGGAAAATATAAAGGGAGGTTTCCCTTTAATTTGATTCTGGAAGAGTTGGACATCTCTAGTCCAAGTACTCTTATAAAAAAAACGTTAAAATGGAAGAGGATCTGAAATTTGGAAATAAGTCTTAAACATATCAAAAGAAAAATATCTATAAGAAAAAGGGGTTCTACTCCAAAGAGGATAGCTCAGTACCAGAGTCAGACTGTGAAAACTCATCAGAGAATGAGTCAGATAAGTATCTGGTTATGGACTGCAAAACAGACTCCAAGAAACAAGGTGTTATGAAATCTAAAGAGAAAGAAGAAGAAGGAGTAGTACGTCTTGAAGGGGAACTCATCAGTTCCCTCAACGAGTTAAAGAAAGCAAGGAAGAAGAATAAGTAGTTGAAGGAACATTTACAACGTGTAGAGGAAGGTATGTATAAATCTGACAATCAGGAGTCTTCCTATCAAAAATAAAAGCTTGAGGAAGTTATCAAGAGAAAAGAAAGTCCAGTCTTTCTACTAGAAGAAAAACAAGGAAACTGTGAGAGACTAGAAGAGGAGAACAAGAAGTTGAAACATGAATTGATCAATTTAAAAAGGGAAATGATCTCAAAGACATGAAATTATGATATTTTGTATTTGAAAGTTAAACTAGAGGAGGATAAATGAAAAGAAGACATTATTCAAGATCCGATCCAAGAATGGGAAGAGAATTATCAGAGTCTTGAAGCAAAGGTTGTCTCTCTAAGAACCGGCCTTGAGAGAACAATTACCAAGAAGGTTTTAAATGAAAACTTTGCCAAAGGAACAACGAGACTATATCAAATCTTGAATAGTCAAAGGCCCTCAAGAATCAAAACGACTTTGGGATAGTCTAGGACACAAGAATATTCTATGGGGAAGATAAACTTCAGGTCCACAAGATTCAATGAACCACAGAGCCATGGGAAGAAGCATCATGAAAGAATTAATGAAGACAAAAGAAAAACATGGAAAAGAGGACATTGTTAATGGAGAATGAACCAATCAGTTAGACGACCAAGGTATTTTCTTGCACAGTCTCATAATTATTCGATCAAAAGGCATGCCTATTTGTTTTATGGTCACTGTTATAAGTGTCATCTCTTTGGACATCAATCTATTTATTTTAGAAGGAAAAAAGTTGAAAGAGATGAAAATCCCAGATATAATACGGATCAGATTTCCAAACCTCAAAACTTGATGTAGGCATAAATAATGGCTTAAGAAACCCCAACTATCACCTCGTGGTTCACCTCTTGTTAACAATCTGGCCTTTTCCTTTTTAACCGGAATGCCTTTGAAAAAACACCAAAACAATGATTTTCCTTTTTAGATTAGGAGCACTCAATGGTACACCGTAGATCACGATCTAAATGAACCAACGGTCCAAATTAAATTGCATAATCATGAGTTGCAAGGATCTTTGTCGTCCATTAAATCCTCCGATCCAATGGTCAATATTCACTCCGAAGTTTCAAACAATCCGTTGATCCTCCACCGTTGATCAACTCGCGCTAGATTGAACAACTTTCAGAGATTTCTGGTGGACAAATAGCATGGGGATTACCCGCCCAAAAAGTGGTTTTCCTCTCTCCTCAGCTACTACGTGTCGAACATTTAGTGGAATCAGGTGCCCAACCTAAATTACCACTTACCACTTCTACCTCGCCCGAAATACCACTTCCTATTGCGAAACTACTTTCATGATCCAACGACCATGATTGTTTGTGATCCAACGGTCATGATGGAATCATGCTATTGCAAGTTGCAAGTCCACGGGTCAGGCTCCTTTTGCTTCAGAGTTGTGATGCGATTGAGATCCATAGACCCAATAAAGTTAAAAGCCTCTGTCTATAATATTTCAAGTCTGGATTTCAGATCTGCTCTATTTTTTTCACTAATTCTTAATCTAAATAGGATTTCCTCTTGTGGGATCAAAACCATGTAAATAAACTTCACTAATTTGATATCGGTGATCCAACGGTTGGGATTAATGTGGCATCAACCAATGATAATTCTATAAATATCCTCCGACTTCTATCAATCCTATGATTTAGGTGTGAAACATAAAAAAAACAAAGGAATAATCACTTTGCCCCAAATACAAAGAATCTAAAAGCATAACAAGGATTTCCACAGGATTGATAATTAATCACACACACAACATCATTTACTCACAATAAAAATAGTTACATAGTCTCAGCCTTGGACCGATTACACAAATAAAAGACCTATGTTTCAAAATACAATCCACACACTATTCTTGTTCTCTCTCCACTCAATCCTCTCTTCATTACATTTTTTTCCCTTCTTTTTATCAATCGAATATCACTCTATTTTGTTCCTAACAACTCAAACCCTATTTTTAATCAATCTAATAGCAAATCTCTAATTCCTAGTTGTACCACACACCTATGCTAACAACTTATCTTTGAACCTAAAATAAGACAATTTCTAAATATTACAATACTGAAATACAACTCATTTCTTGAGAGATCCAACCCTCTCAATAAAGCTGACTTTTGACAAATCAAGTCAATAAAATTCAACTTGTTTAGCCACAACATGTGAAAAAACTTTCACATTTTTGGCTAAGTCCATATGCTCCATTCAAACTTTCAAAACTTACTCCATACTTCTGCAATTCTGTTGTTGTCAACCAACTAGCATCCTCCATTGGTTGTTCTTTCCATTTGACTAGATATCGGAAATAAGTTTGTCCTTTGTTATAGACATATTTTGGCACTGCAACCCCAATCACATATGTCCATAAAACAAGGGATTCTAAACCCCTAAAATTGTTGTTTCATACCCTAAAGGAACAAGGTCAATTGATTACATCATTTCCCAGAAGTTCTCCCTGAAAAACTACACAGAACTGGTCAAAACTGGACCATACAAACTGCTCCATGCTGAGGGTGCGATGCATCTCACCTGTCACATGTAAAGGGTGTGATGCATACTGAAAGTCCCTTTTGTAGCGTGTGATGAGTGAGCAGACAAATGGAAAAGGCATTTTTCTAATTGGAAACCCAGAGAATTTTTTAGAAACTGCACATTTGACACTTGCCTCTCTGAATTCTCCCAGGGATGAGTAAGAGATCATGAAATCTCCAAGTGGAACCAAGAACTATCAGTGAAATGAAACTAATTGAAATCCCAAAAACTGACTCACCCACCTACAAATATCTATATATGGATCACTCATCCTAGAGATCCAGAGGCTGGAATTTTGTATTTTTGTAGGGAAGTGTTCTTGGTTTCTCTGTGAAACATTGTAGTGTTGGGTGATCTAGCTTTTCATGAGGTGAAGAGGGCTTTCATGCTGGGAGCATGGCGCTGGGTCATACCGCTGAGTTGTAATCCTCTCTTCTACTACTTCTATCAATAAAGCTATTTGAGTTTTCCTCCATATTCTTGTATATTTCTGAATCTTGTATTGGTGTATGCATTTGTATCGTTAATATACATCTGATACTATATTGTTTATGGTTATAGATCTCATGCTTTGATGGTATTATGCTTCTTTGACTCTATAAGTGTTCTTTGAAGCGGGACAAGTGAGGAAAGAGTGGTGAAGCCCTGTCAAAGGGGGGAGGAAACAAGCAAGGAGCTAAGCGAAATACTGAGGTTGGTACTCTCTACTTCTCTCATCTATCTCTCATAAAGGAAAGCACAAGTATCTTTAGTTTTCTTGTTTCTAAAATAGCTACCCATCTTAGTGGGACTAGCAGCTTTCAATGGACACTAGTTTTCCCAATAACAAAATGGCGACTCTACTAGGGAACAAATAGTTTGATTGTTAGTTACTATTGTTTGCGTTATAAACTATAGATGGAGCCTGAAATTAAGCCACCAAGCCTTCGAACTTCTTTTGCTATGCAACTCCAAAGTAGATCAACGCTACTTCAGTCAATCTCCAGGTTATTTTATGAACTAAACATCTGACTTGCAAACATCCTAAGTGCCCTGGTGGTAGCTCAAATAACCTCAATAGATCAACCCCTATACTTTTTTTTTACTGTCTATCATTAGCTCATCCTAGATCCCTGAACTTAACTGCAAACTGTGAGTGAAAACCAAGCTCAGTCTTGTCCCTGGACCATTGCACTGTCTCTCATTGGCAACCTGGATGCATCGCACCTCTGGTGTGTTATAGGTGAGATGCGTCCCTATTTCCCTGTGTTACAAGTGCAATGATTGAGTGAGACTGTTCCTGCCTCCAAATCTTGGTTTTTTCTTCATTGTCTTCAGCTTTATTTAGTAGTTTTGTTGTCTATGATCAATACATCACTGTTGAAACCTTCTTCATTTGCATTATTCAGCCTCCATTGATAAAGAATTGTGAATGTTTTTTTATGTATTTTTCATCATTTGCAGTTCTCCTTTGCAAATTGTAGCTTAATCGAATTGTTGTCTTTTGATTTAAAAGTGTCGCAAGTGTCGTTTTCCGTCAAAGAAAATAGTGTGTAAAGTCTTCCTCTTTTAGATAGTCGATTACACTTTTGCCATTATATTTGATTTGAATCATCAATTCTTTGAAGTGTCGAAAACAGTTTTCGAGTCAAAATTGAAAGTGTCGTCTAAATCTTCCTTTCGTTTTTGAAAAGAAATTGCTAAAGTGTCGCTTTGAGGAAAGATAGTTTGGATCTGTACTTAGCTTTCTTTTTTTTCATTCTCACATTAAGGAAACTAAAAAACAAATACGTGCATGTGCATTTGCATTTAGACTGCATGCAGAAATTGATTTAGGACAGTGCATCTTAGTGTGTGCTCTATGCTCTATGTTGAAAGAATTTTACTTCTCTTTCCTTAGTAGCTAGGATTTTCATTGCTAAAAGAAAGTAAACAACTGTTTATCATCTTAGATTGCATATTTAGGAATTGTATATCTACATCACGCGGTGAACCTTAAAGGAAAACTTTTTAAGAAAGATCAACTGTAAAATAAACCTCAATGAACATAAAAACGCCTTGGAACCTAACGCACAACATCTAGAAGTTTAGGCAAGTTTAGGCTAGAGATGTATTCTGGTGTTGTAAAGCCTGGTAACTATCATTTGCATCATAGGTTGGGTGATTATTCCTCTTTGATACGACAAGTGCCAGTACAGACTTGTGCTCCCACGTACCATCGAGTATATATTGGGAGACCACAATAGGCTATATCCTTTATCCTTAGGAAGTCGTGTCTGCCACCCTATCAATTGCAATGCACTGAACACAACATTCGGGAAGATTGACTGTCGTATGTAAAAAGTATTCTGCAGTTTTGCAATTGGTTTGGTAATCCCTCTGTCTAGATTTCCAGAGTAGTCACTTTCATTCCTTTTCAGACTCCTTAAAATAAAAGGTCCATCTGAGCACTTGTCACTTTAGGCTCATTAAAAATCGAAGGCGACTAGAGTCATCTTTATGTTTTTCTCAACTCGTAAAAATTGAAAAACCAAGTTGTGTCAAAGCGTCATAAAATTTATTTTAGTTGGAATAACATCATTGTTCCCTCGTTGGTCTTAGGCTGAGAAAATCGAGTCCACCAATCAAGGATTTCCCCTTGGGGGAATCCTAGTCCTTTCTCTTCTTGAGGAGATGTTGGTGCTCCACACATGGCTACATTGTTCCTTCCAGGACTCACAGTCAGCCTGCCTGTATGGATTTTCTCAACCTCTGTCATTCAAAACACCGTAATTCCTCAACAATCAAATTAGCAACCAGACGATACTGAAGTCACTCCCCCACCTTCTACTTCGTTTGTTTCTCCCTCTCCTTCTTCCTCCTCGCTTGGTGAAGCTAGTAACGCTAAAAACCAAGTAACTGAGAAGAAGAATAAAGGGAAGGAGAAGAAGAAGAAGAAGCCAATGGCGAAAGGGCGAAACCATGCATCGTCTAGCGAAAATCCACACATTGCACCATCCAAACCTAATCGTGTCATTTGCAAAGAAGACCACTATCATTGATATTGTCCTTGCATCCTGCAGATCTTAAGGGACTAGTCTCCTCACTTGCACAACCCAGTGTCTTCAACCTCTAACAATCATGTTGAGAGCACACCATCAACTAGTGAAAACGAAATCAATGGACATAAAGGAAGATCTAAATTTCCTTGTAGATTGTGTGAAGGCAATCATGCCCTCCACCATTTTCCTTTCCTAGACAAAGCTAAAAGAGTCTTGGATAACCAACCTGCTTCACCGCAGTGACTTCCTCTTGGATACAAGAAACTCTTGCTGAGTCCATCACTAGTTGAAAATCCAACTGACACACCTTTGTTATCAGTCGAAGCACCTATCATTGAAGATAAACCCTCTGAGTCCACACCAGACCAAAGTCAATAGGTCGAGATGGCAGTTGACCCAGTCTTGTCTTCAGAAGGTTCACCTTCAAATGATACAGTCACCAAAGAGAATGAGAACGACACCATTCAAATTCTTTTTGTTAACACAAAATCTGATGAACATGGGGGAAATCTACCTGTTCTTTTACCACAGGAAGGAAGTTCGTCAGAGATTCATTTGGCCATTTATTCGGTCCCTCCTCCAAGCAATCTAGTTGTTTCCTTCGATTGGAATCTACTAGGGGGACCCCACCTACCATCTAATGTACCATTCTGAATCATAGTACAAGCTTACAGAATGATCATGGCTGGTACTATCATAGATGAGGGGGCTTCCGTGAGTATCCTTTCCTCAACTACTTGGAAAGTGCTTGGTTCACCATCGCTTCTACCTGAGATTCAAAATCTGTCAGGCTTCAACAAAGGAACCAGTCGACTGTTAGGGATCCTTCCAAATTTGCCTACAACTTTAAGAAGGAAAATCGTTCATCTAAATGTGATGGTAGTCCAAGGGCCTCTAGATTACAATCTACTCCTTTGGCATGACTACATTTACAACATGGGAGCTACTGTTTCCTCACTCTTTTGAGTGATGTGTTTCCCATATGAAGGTAGAATGGTCCATCTCATTGACCAGCTTTCATTCCCCAGTTCAAACACGGATACTAGTCAAATGCCATCCCTAACTGGTCTTCTTGCATAGGAATGTCTCATTAACCTCTAGTCCGTCCACCTAGTGAGCGCGAGTGATTCAATGAATGTGACTAAACCCAGGGGCATGTGCCCTGGTCTACTTCGGCAGGAAAACCCCAAATATAAGGTAAGATTTCCACGTAGGATATATGAGTAGTCTGACACACCCATCTGTTTAGGAAAATGGGGTTAGACGAAGGATTGCCTCGTCAAATGTTATGTGGGTGGAAGCTCCCACCATTCACCTTTGTCTATTTCGATGGATAGAGCCAAGGAAGTGTTTTGTCTTCAAATGCAGATGAAACAACCTTGCTTTAATGCAAGAACTTCCATACGGTAACCTGGAAACTCTACTTCTCTTTATACCTGGGGGCATGCAAACCTTTTGTACGCAAGTTAAAAGCAACCAGCGTAACTCTAACCCCATAGTTTTTTACTAACTTCAATTGCTTAAGTTAGGTGATTGGTCTAGTCAATCGTTCACCTTTGCTAAGACTGACAGAAATGACAAAGTAAAGGAAAGGTTTCACATTGAGAAGCTATCCTACCTAACCTCAGTAGTTCTTTAACCCCTAGGACAGTAGTTGGTCATTCCTAGCTTGCATATAGAAGGCTCCGGAGCAAAGTTGCACATGGGGCAAGCTCCCTAAAAAATGAAACTACTAATGAGAGACATCCTTATTATACAACTGGCACGATCAATGTTTCCGCAAAGTTCAAGCTCGTTAAAAAAAAATCCTAATTATGAGCATATGTTCCCCCAGAGTTCAAGCTCATTAAAAAATGAACCCACTTTCGGTAAATAACCTTTGTGATTGCGTTACTATCAGCTTTTGAGCCTTGGTCATGTTCTTACCATCACCTCCACTTTTTAGCCAATCATCCACCTCCACTTGATTGTTTACCCTTTTGAGGAACAGCTGCGATGAGTGATTCTGTTAGCCATCCTCTTTACACTACCATGATTGAAAAGTTCCAAACCTTAACTGGAACCAACTGCCACCCGAAAATATCACTCGTTCCTCAAAGACTAGTCTCTCTTAAGCTCTTTTTAGACTCGTAAAATATAAAAAGATTGCTGAGCAATTGGCCTCTCCAGCTCGTTAAAGTGATTGGAAGTGCCATCCCTCCTCTATATTTTAATCTTTTTGGACCTAAGGGATCATTACACAAAAAGATCAAGCGCTTGTCTTTTTTGTCTTCTTAAAGATATCAGAAAAGCCATCCCTTTCATATTATTTTATACTTTTTAGGACTTAAGGGATTATACTACGAGAAAGGATTATTGGAATTTATTTTCCATCTCTTTTCAGACTCTCTAAAAATAAAAAGGACCGAGTTATATTTGTCATTCAACTCGTTAAAACAATAGCAACAAACTTGTCTATTACAAACAAGAGCAAGTTTCACTGTCGCTAAGCTCACTAAAACATAGCAACAGGTTTGCCCGAAGGGAAAATTATAGAACAAGCATATGTTATCCTCCTCAAGCTTGAAAGCAATAAAGAGGTACTGGTCAGCAATGACTCGGGAAAATTGGGAAGAAAACTTGAAGAACTTCATTGGTAGCAAGTCACTCTTCAACATGACACTTTCACTCCATCACCATGATTGAGTTGGGTTGGGTTATTTTGTTCACTGGTCATATCACCATTGGTCCTCCGTAGAATCCATTTTTGGGGTTGACGCTACCGATCCATTTTCAGTGTTGCCGATATGTTCAAGAGAAGTCACTCAGAGAATTCACCAACCCAGCATACACCTCATTCGCTGCAATACCTTCACGCTCCATTCTTTCATGACTGCCACCCTAAAACTTGTATCATTAGATCATTTTCACCTCCACAAAATCATTTGTTCTGTTTCGTGTCATAGATGTGGGATTCATTAAGGCCCTCCTATGATGGGTCACTTCTTGTTGACATCAGCTCATTATCCAAGAAGTCGACTCAGGAACAACCCTTTCAGTACTTTGAAGCTTGCATGCCTCAATGGCAAGTTTCTCACTTCCGACGATAGGTTTACATCAATGGCCTTTGACCGAAAGATTTTACGTGGTGTTCAACATCAACTCATGTATTTACACCACGTGAATTGTACTGCAGTACCTTGAGGGTCATCATCGTTATCGGTGATTCCTCTCATGCCTGTTAACAGCTTACATCATTAACTGGTAATCAGGTGATGTCTTTCCATGTTCGACGCCAGAACATCTTTTCACATGGATCGACTTGTACTTCGGGTGAAGATTGAATGAGTTTGAAGACCCTGGATCTAGTTTCATCCATCCGAGCTACGATATATTCAGGAAAATAAAGACATCAAATGTACATCATAGCTGCACAAATAATCATCCGAGCCTAGGGATGATGGCTCTACCAGAATCATCACTCTGCCACACAAACGGTTGTCTGTCCTATGTACATGAAAATGAATTTATAAAGCTGAGCATGGGAATTCTTGCCTCAGCTAGATCATGAAAATATTATGAAGATAATGTATTGTATTGTATCTTATTATAGGTCACCTTCCAGTTCGAAAAACCTCGGATCCTCATGATAAAGCATTTCACCTGACATCAGAAGATTTACGACCTCATTCTTTAGGGGGAAACTATTATACACATATTTGGGCACTACAACCCCAATCACATATGTCCATAAACCAAGGGATTGTAAACCCATAAAAGTGTTGTTTCATACCCTAAAGGAACAAGGTCAGTTGATTACATCATTTCCTAGAAGTTCTCCCTGAAAACCTGCTCAAAACTAGTCAAAAATGGACCATACAGACTGATCCATGCTAAGGGTGTGATGCATCTCACCTGTCACAAGCAAAGGGTGCGATGCATACTGAAAATCCCTTCTGTAGGGTGTGATGAGTGAGAGCAGAGAAATGGCAAAGGCAGTTTGCTAGGTGGAAACCCAGAGAATCTTTTAGAAACTGTTCATTTGACACTTGCCTCTCTGAATTCACCCAGGGATGAGTAAGAGATCATGAAATCTCCAAATGGAACCAATAACTATCAGTGAAATGGCACTAATCAAAATCC
>APFE030585744.1:18535-35737 GCA_000404065.3 Pinus taeda | reverse complement strand
CCATTGCTTCCTAAGGGGGGAGGAATGATCCAAGTGGATATTGGTGGCCACCCACTAATTCAACTTGGATCCCCTCTAAGTGCTTCGTGCAGTTTTTTCAGTTTCCTTAATTATAGCACAATTTACTATTTTTAGCAGTTTTTCGGGTCCTAAACTTCCGGAGCCATTTTGAGGCCCTAAACGACGTTTTTTGGGAAATCTATCGCCAGCGATTTTTCGTGACTAAAAATTGTCTTTTCCGTCGTAGTCCTCGGAGAGATCTTTCCAACGGGCTATCATGTGCGTCAAACAGAGATAAGACGACCAATTCTCGACCCCGGGAAGTTGATGTTCCAACTTACCCAAAAACGGGGCCCACAATTTGGCGTTTCATCTTCCAGGGTCAGGTTTTGGAATGTGAAGGGTTTTTTTCCATTGTTTCTCAACAATAAATAGGCCTTCGAGCCTCATTGTAACACAGTTCAGAGGCATGTAGCCACACATCTCTTCTCAGAGATAAGCTACCATCGCCCTAGCTGGTTTATTTCTATTTCCTGTTGTAAGCATATTTCAGTATTTTCCATTAATGAAATGAAGTATTATTTCCGCTGCATCTTTGTGTATATGGTTATCTCTGTATTTTATTGCGTTCCTGTTTAAATCTGGATCACCCACCCGCAAATATCTATATATGGATCCCTCATCCTAGAGATCCAGAGGCTGGAATTTTGTATTTTTGTAGGGAAGTGTTGTTGGTTTCTCTGTGAAACATTGTAGTGTTGGGTGATCTAGATTTTCATGAGGTGAAGAGGGCTTTCATGCTGGGAGGATGGTGCTGGGTCAGACTGTTGGGTTGTAATTCTCTCTTCTACTACTTCTATCAATAAAGGTATTTGAGTTTTCCTCCATATTCTTGTATATTTCTGAATCTTGTATTTGTGTATGCATTTGTATGGTTAATATGCATCTGATCCTATATTGTTTATGGTTATAGATCTCTATGCTTTGATGGTATTATGTTGCTTCGACTCTACAAGTGTTCTCTGAAGCGGGACAAGTGAGGAAAGAGTGGTGAAGCTCTGTCAAAGGGGGGAGGAAACAAGCAAGGAGCTAAGCGAACGACTGAGATTGGTACTCTCTGCTTCTCTCTCATCTATCTCTCATAAAGGAAAACACAAGTAACTTTAGCTTGTTTGTTTCTAAGATAGCTACCCATCTTAGTGGGACTAGCAGCTCTGAATGGACACTAGTTTTCCTGATAACACTCTGGTTCTTTTGGATACTCTTTTCTCCAAAAAAACTTCCACTTCTTTCTTAGCTGCCTTTGGGATTTGTTCTTCCCAATTCACAGTTTGAAGTTCATCTCCTGTATTTTCCTCCTATAGCTCTGTCTCTGCCTCTTTGTATGGATACAAATCTACAACATTGAAGATAGGCAATATTCTAGTCCCTTCTAGAAACTCAATTTCATATGCATTAGCTAAAAACTTTCTTACAATTCTACATGGTCCTATATTTTTCATTTTCATTTTATTGTAAGTCTTAGCAGGAAATTGTTATTTTCTCAAATACACCATCACTAAATCTCCCACTTGGAATTATTTCTCTCTTCTTTTCATATCTACCCTCTGCTTGTACTTGTCGCTGCTTTCTTGCAATCTGCCTTTGACATCATCTTGTAGTCTCTGCATCTATTTTGCAAACTCTTCAGCTTTTTCACTTCTTGTCTCCTGTTTACCCAAATTTCTAAGCTCATACACACCTCTTGGATTCATTCCAAAAACAATATGAAATGGACTCTTTCTAGTACTTCTGGTTGGAGTATCATTATAAGCAAATTCAGCCTGAGCTAGTGCGAAATCCCATTGCTTAGGATTTTGATACACTAAACTTCTCAATATGTTTCCCAAGCTCCTATTTACTACTTCAGTTTGTCCTTCGATTTGAGGATGGTATGCTGAACTAAAACTGAGGTTAGCTCCCAGTTTCTTCCAAAGAGTTCTCCAGAAATGCCCTGCAAACTTTGTCTCCCGATTAGACACAATATTTATAGGTAATCGGTGTAATCATACAATTTCCAAAAAGAATAGATTAGCTATGTGTGTTGCATCACTAGTTTTCTTACAAGCAATGAAATGTGCCATCTTGGAAAATCTATCTACTACAACATAAATGGAATCATTCCCTCTTTGGGTTTTTGGTAATCCCAAAACAAAATCCATGCTAACTGCATCCCATGGTCGGTCTGGTATTGGCAATGGTTGATACAATCCTGTACTCTGGCTCCCTCTTTAGCATGCTGACATATCCTGCACTTCTCAACAAATTTCTTAGCATCAGTCTGCATTTTTGGCCAATAATAAAAATCATTCACCTGAGCAAAGGTTTTATCTTGTCTAAAGTGACCAGATAATCCTCCACTATGTTTCTCCTTTATTATGTTTTCCCTCATAGAACATTTCAGAATACACAACTTGTTTCTTTTAAACAATAAGCCTCCTTGAATGAGATAGTCCAACCACTGAATTTTGTTATGAACTATTGGATTTTGAACTATTGTATAGATATCTTTGAAATCTACATCATCTTTGTACATTTCAATCATTTCCTCAAATCCTACAACACCCACTTTGAATTCTTGCACAACAAAACTTACCCTGCTCAATGCATCAACAACTTTATTTAACTTACCACTCTTGTGTTTTATCACAAAAGTAAAGCTTCGCAAAAATTCTACCCACTTGGCATATTTTTGGTTCAATTTCAATTGGTTATTTATGAACTATAAGGCATGATTGTCTGAATACAATATGAAGTCTTTTGCCAGCAAATAATGTCTCCATTTGTTCAAGGCTTGTACAATAGTGTAAAACTCTTTATTGTAAGAAGAATATTTCTTCTTTGCTTCATTCAGTTTCTCACTGAAATAGGCTATTGGTCTTTGTTCCTGACTCAGAACTACACCAACTGCAACTCCACTAGCATATTTTTCAACTTGAAATAATTTTTCAAAATCAGGCAAAGCTAAAATTGGTTCCTCTGTGATTTTCCTGCTTAGCAATTTAAAATTTTTGTCTGCTACTTCTATCCACTTGAATGTTTGATTGATCTCCTTAATTGTCTCAAAAGTTGGTGCACAAATCTGACTAAAGCCTTTGATAAACTTTATGTAAAAACTTGCAAGACCATGGAATCTCCTTACCTCAAATATATTTATGGGAATAGGCCAATTCCAAATTACTTGGACTTTCTCTAGATCCATTTTCAATCCTTCTTTAGAAACTACAAATCCCAAGTAAATTTTCTTTCTTCATGAAACTACATTTCTTCAGATTTATCAATAGTTTCTCTTTCTACAGAGTTCTTAGAACCAACTTAAGATGCTCTAGATGTTCCTTTTTACTTTTACTAAAAACTAGAATATCGTCAAGATAAAAAATAACAAACTTGCTTGCATATTCCTTCAAGACTTCATTCATTAATCTCATGAACATGCTAGGTAGTGAGTCCAAAAGGCATCACTAACCAGTCATACAACCCACTGTTTGTTTTAAATATAGTCTTCCATTCATCACCTTCTCGAATTCTTATTTGATGATATCCACTCTTCAAATATATTTTAGTAAATATTTTGATCCACTCAAACAATCCATTAAATCATCCATGCGTGGAAAAGGAAATATATAATTGATAGTGATCTTGTTTATGGCTCTGGAATCTATACACATACACCATTCTCATCCTTTCTTTAGACTGATTACTGTTGGTATAGCACATGGACTAAGACTTTCTCTGATTAGCCCCTTATCCATCAGCTCCTACACTTGTCTTCGAAATTCTACATTCTCTTGAGGAGTTAATCTGTACGCTACTTTATTTGGTAAACTTGCTCCTAATATTAGATCAATATGATGACTAATACTCCTGATCGATGGTAACGCATTTGGCAGCTCATCCACAATAATATCAGCGAAATCATCTAACAGAATTTTAACCCCTTCAGGCAAATCATCCAAGTTTTTGGAAGTTAAAATTACCTTTGGTCTTCCCACAATAGAAAAATGCAACTCCTCATTTTTCACTACCTCCTGTAGCAACTCTTTTCCTCTTATTAGCATAATACTACTTCCAGGTGTTCCTTTGTCAGCGTCGTCCTTCATTGGCAGCAATGTATGTTTAGTTCCATCCTTCTCCAAGGTATAAGGGTTTCTCCTCCCATCATGAATAGCTTTTCGATCAAATTGCCACGGTCTTCCCAGTAATAAATGGCATACATCCATGGGCATTACATCACATAATATCACATATTTATACATACCAATTTGTATCTCAACATTGCATTGTTCTGTCACAATAATCTAATGTCCTTTCTGTAACCATGACACTTTGTAAGGAGTAGGGTGTATCGTATTTGCTAGTCCGAGCTTGTCCACCATCTCTGTAGAAACAAGGTTTTCAGTGCTTCCACTATCAATTATTACTTTACAACAATTACCTTTTGATTTACAGGCAGTTCTAAATAAATTCTTCCTCTGCGTTGGTTCTTCAATCTCCTTCTCTATCTTAAGCAAAGTCCTTCTCAATAACAGGGATTCTCCTACTTTAGGGGATTCTTCCTTTTCCATAAGTCGAGGTGGTTCTGTCTTTGCCTCAGCCACATTCGTATTCCTTTGACTTGTTGGTTTATTATTAGGATAGTCCCACGACACATGTCCCCATTCTCCACATGTATAACACCAAACATCTCTTCCTCGACCTCTTCCTCTTGGTGCAAATCTTCCTCTGTTGAATTCTTCCCTCTATGGTGGTCTGCTACTTGAACTTCTTGCTTCATGTTGATCTTGTTGTCCCCTTGGTCTGGTAGTTCCTCTACCTCTTATTGAGCTTCTTCCTCTATTCCTCTAATTATGTTTTCTCAATATCTTCTCTTCTGCCTTCAAACTTGCTTGGTAGGAAACCTCAATAGTCTTCAAACTGAACAAGCTTTTTTGGATATTGTATGTTGTACCTTAAGCCATTGATATATCTAGCTACCTTTTCCATGTCATCTTCTGCATGTCCTGCTCTAATACTCAATCTATAAAACTCTTTAGTGTATTCTTTAACAGACATTCCTTTTTGCCTCAAATTTTGTAATTGTTTAAAAAGAATTAACTGATAGTCTTTAGGCATAAATTTGACTTTCCTTTTACTTACCATTTTGTCCCATTACTTGATCTTGGACTTTCCTTTCCTCGTTCTAGATGTCTGTAGCTCATCCCACCAGATAGATGCATTACCCCTCAATCTGGTAACTGCAAACTTCACCATCTTCTTGTCATCAACCTCTTCATAGTCAAAGTATTTGTCTAAGGACCTGATCCAATCCATTAGCTCTTCTGCGTTTAGACTCCCTTTATACGTAGGAATTTCCACCTTTGGTTTCCCTCCTACTTTCACCAACATCTTGATGACTTTGGTAGTTTCATTTTCTTCTTCTCCTTCCTCCTCAGAAGATTCTTCTGCAGCACTATTGTCTCCTTCATCAGGTGCTCTTCTCTAGGCAATCTCCATAGTGTCCATCCTTGTATGCAGACTTCGAATCTCCTCTAATAGAACTGTATTTGCTTTAGGTCTTCCTCGACCAATGCCAACTCCTCTCCTTGGTGACATTTTTTCCTACAATCAACCTTAACTTCTGCTCTGATACCACAAATGACATAGGTGGAAATAGTGGCTTAAGAAACCCCAACTATCACCCCACGATTCACCTCTTGCTAACAATCTGGCCTTTTCCTTTTTAACTGGAATGTCTTTGGAAAAAGGGCCAAAATGATGATTTTCCCTTTTAAATTAGGAGTGCTTGACGTACACCGTAGATCACGATCTAAATGAACCAACGGTCTAGATTAAATCGCATAATCGCCAGTTGCAAGGATCTCCGCCATCCACTACATCCTCCGATCTAAAGGTCAATATTCACTCCGAAGTTTCATACAGTCTGTTGATCCTCCACCATTGATCAACTCGCACTAGATCCAATGGCTTTCAAAGATTTCGGGTGGATAAATAGCATGGGGATTACCCGCTCGAAAAGCGGTTTTCCTCTCTCCTTGGCTGCTACGTGTCGAACGGTTAGTGGAATCGGGTGCCCAACCCGAATTACCTCTTACCATTTCTACCTCACCCGAAATACCACTTCATGTTGCGAAACTACTTTCGTGATCCAATGGCCACAATTGTTCGCGATCCAATGGTCACGATGGAATCAGATGATCGCAAGTCGCAAGTCCACTAGTCAGGCTCCTTCCACTTCAGAGTTACGATGTGATTGAGATCCACAGACCCGATAAAGCTAAAAGCCTCTGTTTATAGTATTTCAAGTCTATATTTCAGATCTACTCTATGTTTTTCACTAATTCTTAGTGTAAACTGGATTTCCACTTGCAGGATCAAAACCATGTAAATAAACTTTTCCAATCCAATATCGGTGATCCAATGGTTGGTATTAAAGCGGCATCAATCAATGATAATTCTATAAAAATCCTTTGACTTCTATCAATATTGTGATTTAGGTGTGAAACATTAAAAAAAAAACAAAGGAATAATCACTCTGCCCCAAATGCAAAGAATCTGAAAGCATAACAAGGATTTCTGCAGGATTGATAATTAATCACATGCATAACATCATTTATTCACAGTAAAAATAGTTACAAAGTCTCGTCCTTGGCCTGATTACACAAGTAAAAGACCTCTATTTCAAAATACAATCCACACACTATTCTTGCTCTCGCTCCACTCAATCCTCTCTTCATTACATTTTTTCCCTTCTTTTTATCAATCAAATATCACTCTATTTTGTGCCTAACAAATCAATCCCTATTTTTAATCAATCTAACAGCATATCTCTAATTCCTAGCTCTACCACACACCTATGCTAACAACTTATATTTGAACCTAAAATAAGACAATTTCTAACTATTACAATAATGAAATACAACTCATTTCTTGAGAGATCCAACCCTCTCAGTAAAACTGACTTTTGACCAATCAGGTCAATGAAATTCAACTTGTTTAGCCACAACATGTGAACAAGCTTTCACATTGCTGGCTAAGTATGGATGCTCCTGCATCAAAACTCCTCTCTATGAAATTGAAATGTCTTCTGTCCCTTGCTAAGTGAAGTAAAATGCTTCAAATGTAATACTTTTGGGCACAAGGCGAGTGAGTGCAGATGTAGGTTTGAACATCTGTCTAAATTCCAATATGTTATACATTCATCTATCTAGAATGATAATGGGAGCTCGCAACGAAAGAATAAAAAGAGCATGCAGTGTGGAATTGGCTTATCAACTCATAATCAAGAAAACAAATTGTATGTGGATAGTGGTTGTTCCAAACATATGACTAGGGAAAAAATAGTTTTTCTGCCATTTAAAGAAAAAGAAAAAGGAAACAATGTCACCATTGGAAACAATGCTCCAACAAGAATTAGAGGAAAAGGTGTAATCAATATTGATAAAAAGCAGAAGCATAGAATGTGCTATATGTAGAAGGTCTCAAGCACAATTTTCTCAGTGTTAGCCAAATGTGTGATAATGGTTACGATGTGACCTTTATATCTAAATACTATAATATTTTCAACATAAAGAATGGAAAACTAGTGGGAAAATAAATTAGAACCCACAATAATGTATATGTGTTTGAGGATTATAGGGTTAACTATTTTTTAGGCAAAAAAAGTGAAGCACATTTGTGGCACAAGAGGCTTAGGCATATGAATTTTGAGATTTTGATCAAAGAAAGAAAAATGGGAGTAGTAAGACGATTACCAAGAGTGCTAAGGCTCAATAAGGCAATCTGTAAGTCATGTCAGTTTGGAAAATGGACTAGGACTCATTTCAATTCAAAAGAGTTATCCTCCTCTAGACGTCTAGAACTCATTCACACAGACATTTGTGGTCTAACTAGAGAAATACCCTCAAAAGGATAAAATTATTTTATGTTTCTCATTGATGATTTCACTAGGGCCACTTAGATTGTCCTCTTAAAAGAAAAATCAGAACCACTCAAGCATTTTAAGAAGTTTAAAGCTCAAGTAGAAAATGAGAAAGACTTGAAGATAAAATGCTTAAGATCATACGTAGGGGGAGAGTAAACCTCAAGATAATTTGTGGAATTATGTGAAGAGAATGACATCAGGAGGCAGTACTTAATGGCTAAAATTCCTCAGTAAAATGGAGTAGTAGAGGGGAAGAACAAAACAATCCAGGAAATGACAAAAGCTATGTTGGATGAAGCAGGATTATCTCACAACTTTTGGGGAGAATTAACCCAAGCAGCAATATATATGTTAAACAGAACTTAATGCAGGCCTAATAGTGATAAAACTCCTTATGAGTTAT
Organism: Pinus taeda; assembly: GCA_000404065.3. Classification (NCBI taxonomy): domain Eukaryota; kingdom Viridiplantae; phylum Streptophyta; class Pinopsida; order Pinales; family Pinaceae; genus Pinus; species Pinus taeda. The sequence continues at coordinate 27,374 of APFE030585744.1, read as the reverse complement.
GGAAGGGAAGACCTGCATAGTTAAACACCTCAAGGCATTTGGAAGAAAGTGCTTCATTAAAATGAATGATATGAATCCTAGAAAGATTGACTCACATGTTGATGAAGGTATTTTTCTTGGGTACTCTACTCGAAGCAAAGGATATAAGTGTTACAACATGCAAACAAAAAGGATTTAGGATTGCATAGACATATTAGTATATGAAGTGGGTTCACAACCTGAGTCCTCTAAAAATATGAACTCAGATGATGAAGAAAGTTCAAATTTAAGGTCCGTGGATCTGGAGGAAATTGATTCGGACAGTGAAGGTGAGGAAACAGGCATGACTTCAAGGCCAAATAAACCCTCCATGTATGTATAGAAGGAACATCCCAAGGGTCATATTTTTGGAGATCAAATACATAGTGTCCAAACCAGGAGGAAACTTGTTGACAACACAAGTTATACAAATATAGCTTTTTTATCACAAATACAACCTAAGGACACCTATCAAGAAAGTGAAGGCAGTTCCGAGTAAAAGCTATGAATGAAGAACTTGATCAAGTTGAAAATAATGACACCTCGGAGCTTGTTCCAAGACCGAAAGAGAATAATGTTATTGGGACAAAATGGGTTTTCAAGAACAAACTGATCAACAAGGTCAAGTAATCAGGAACAAAGCTTGATTGGTCTGTAAAGGGTATGCCCAAATATAAGGAGTAGGTTTCAAAGAAACCTTTCCACTAGTAGCTCAAGTGGAAGCTACAAGGATCTTTCTTTCTCTTTCTATCCATAAGGATATCAAGGTGTATCATATGGACATGAACTCTACATTTCTCAATGGATATTTAGAAGAGGAAGTTTACATTGAGCATCCAGAAGGATTTCTTCTCACCTCCAATGAAGGATTAGTATGCAAACTTAAGAAGAACCTGTATGGATTAAAACATGCCCCCAGAGCTTGGTATGAAAGGCTGGAACAAAACCCATTACTGGAACAAAACCATCACCTGGAATGAAAAGTAGGGAAGCTGAGCATATTGCGAGTGTGTTGTGATTTTTGTGTATTGAGACAAAGAGGTCAAAGCACCAAGGAGGACACTAGATTATAAAACAACAAGTCCACCAAGAGGGTGTAGTGGAGAATTGCAAGGGTAGTGTTATAGAGTATACTATAGAGATCCCCTGACATAGGAGGTAGAGCATAGAGGAAGTGTTGTTAAGAGTAGCAAGAAAAGACCTGATTCAAGTGAGACCAGAATATAGAGTGCACAAATTGAATATGCAAACTGCCATTGTTGGTATTTTACTTGTATTATTGTATGCCTTTGTTTTCAATTTGAAAATTTTATAAAATAGTAGAACAATGGAAAGAGCAAGTTGGTACCTGCACATTGAAGAGGTTGGTGCCTCTTGGCAAGTTGGTGCTTTCTAACTAAAGGGGATCAGTGCCTCCTGTGAGTGGGTGCTCACAAAAAAACAAATGTAATTAAGCGGGTTCTTAATTTACATCATAAAAAAATAACAAATTTGGTGGTTTTTCCCGCTTGTTTTCCACATCAAAAAAACAATGTGTCGAATGTGTGTGTCTTGCTCATGAGATTGTTGTATGAACATGTGTGTTTGAAATATTGTTGGTTCACTACTTTTGTGAATGAATTCTCTCACGAGTAAAAGAAAATAAGAAGGGATTGTAAGTATAATAAGAAAGAGATAAGAGTTTCATAATCATTGATTCACCCCCCTCTCAGCAATTCCTTATTTAAACAAGTATATCACAGTTGGATCAATCATCTTTCCAAGAAATCCAATAATTATATTTCTCATCCAGATCGCCTCACATGTTGCTTGACTTGTGGCCATGTATTATGCCTTTGTCGAGATGAGTGCCACGCATAATTTCTTCCTACTGCACCAGGAAATTTCTACGGACCTAACACTAAAAATTCCACTTGATGTACTATTTTTGTCTTATGGACTCCCCACCCAATATGCATTTGTGAAGCCATGCAATTTCACTCCCTTTGTTTGTTTATACCATAGTCCAAATTGGGTAGTGCCTCTAAGGTACCATAAAATATGCTTAGCTACCTTCCAAAATAATTTAGTTGGCCTAACCATAGCTTGGCTCAACTAGTTGATTGCATAACACATATCTAGTCCTGTGTTCACAAGGTACATCAATGAACCCACTAGTTGTTGATAAATGGTAGCATCCACTTCCTCATTTGAAGTGGCATCCTCCTTCCTCTAGTTGGTTGCCAGAGGTGTCCCCATGGATTTGCAACTCTCCATGTGGAATCTTTGTAGTATCTCATTTTCATAGTTTCCTTAAGAGGCAAACAATTCCCCAATGCCTTGCCATACTTCCAAGCAAAGGAAGTAGTAGATGAGACCCACATTCTTCATATTAAATTCTCTTACAAGGTCATCCTTAAAAGATCTAATTAGTTGTTCATCACCAGTTAAAATCAAATCTTTAACATATAATATAGTAACCAACAATTTACCTTCTACCAATATATGATAGAGGCTTGCATTCGCTTCATTTTTGGTGAAGCCCAAACCGATGAGATAACTATTGATCCTAGTGTACCAAGCATAAGGCACTTGTTTGAGACTGTACAATACTCGCTTTATTCTTCACACATGAGAATCCTGATCAAAAGTCTGAAATCCTTATGGTTGCTCGATGTAAACCTACTCCTCAATAACTCCATTGAGGAATATTGTCTTTACATCCATATGGTGGATATTTCACCCCATCTGTGCAACCAAAGCAAGAATTGATCTAATAAATCAGTACCTTTCTATAGGAGCAAAGGTCTCTTCATAGTCAATCCCTTCAACTTGAGAGTACCCCTTGACAAAAAATAGGCTTGTACTTCTTAATGCTTACGTCTATTGCATGCTTTACCTTGAAGTTCCGTTGCGAAACCACAACTGATTTATCTATTGGTCTTGACACTACTTCCCAAACACTATTATTTACAATGAATTCATATTCCTCCATCATTGCATCAACCCATATAGGTTTCTCTACTCCTTCCTCGAAAGAGTATGGATTATTCTCTACAAGATGAGTCATTAGATCCATGTAGTCAGTGTACCGATATGGTGACATTCTTTACCTACGCAAATTTGAAGGAGCACAAACATTCTCCCTTGCATCCTACATAAGTCTCTCATCTTCACTGGTTATTTTCCTCCCTTATCTGGGTGGTTCTTCTTGAGTGGTGGTCTCACTATTTCCTCCTCAATTTTTAGTTGCTCTATAAATTCTTGAGGATCCTCCTTTTGACTGAAAAGCTCATCTTTTGGTGGGTCTTGAAGATCACTCTCAAGAGAGCATTGCATCACTTTTTCCTAATCAAATTTTACATCCCTTCGCACAACTATCATTCTAAGAGATGGAAAGTACACATGGTAGTTGTGGGAAGTTTCTATGTAACCCACAAATACCTTGAATTATGCTTTTACCTATATCTTCTTCCTTGATTCTTTGGAGACACGGAAGTAAAAAGAGGATCCAAAAATCCTGAAGTGCAACACATCTCACTTTCTCCCCGAGAAATCCTCCTCCAGTGTAATCATGACCAGAACTTGATGAGGACTCTAGTTTTGCAAATAGGTTGTTGTGTTGCATGCCTCGACCCACAAATGCAGAGGTGGGCCTTGGTAATGCAACATCACCCTCACTACTCCAACAATGCTACGGTTCTTTCTCTCAACCACCACATTCTGCTATGGGTTGTGGGGTTTTGTCAACCCTTATTGAATGCCTTATTTTAGACATAAATTTTTAAATTCATTCAACACGTACTCACCTCCATTATCGCTCCTGAGAGCCTTCACCTTCTTTCCACATTCTTTCTCCACCAATGCCTTGAATTATACAAACTTGGAGAGTGACTCATATTTCTTCTGCATGATTATGATCCAACACTTCCATGAGAAGTCATCAATAAAAAAGAAAAAAATTTTATGTTTGGTAGTGGAGGCTATCAAGAAAGGTCCATAGACATTAGAGTGGATCCGTTATAGGATTACATGTGCTTTGTTGTCCTGAACATGTAATGTGGATTTTGTGTACTTCCCCAAAGTACATCCTTTGCATACATCTTGATTCTCAAGTGCTCCTCTGGGGAGGAATATGGTTATTTGTTGCATAATATTTAGGGAAATAGATGCAAATGGCCAAGTCTTATATGCCAAAGTTCACTGACATCACAACTTTGCACCTTCTCTACCATTGTGCTTAATGCAATGCAATCTTCCAACTCTAGCTTGTATAGGTTCTTCACATGAACACTGATCTGCTTCACTTGTCCCATGGCTATGTGTCTTAGAAATTCCTTTCCTTTGTTGAAGATCACATCATAACCACAATCATCCAAAACTGAAACAAAGATGATATTTTTCTTTAGGCCAAAAATGAACATGACATCCTTAAGCCTGAGGGGGGAGCCTAACTCCCTCTAAAAGTTGACTCTACCAACCCTGGTCACGCTACACACTCTATCATCCCCCATATCAATATGCATCTTCAAATATTTTTCTTTCAAGTCATTGAAAAGTCTCTACACCCTGTCAAGTGGAATAATGCACCCGATTCCAAGTACCACACACTCCCCATCACTGTGTTGGCCATGCATGTGATAAGGGTAAAGTTGATCTTGAACTGTGACACCAAGGCTTCACCTACTTCTCCTCCTAAGGTCTTCTTGTTTTCCTTCTTGTGTGGACACTTCATGGCATAGTGCCCGAATTCATGATAATGGAAGCATTTATTTTTCGACAAATATTTCTTCTTGGCCCCTTTGCTGGATTCTGGTTTGGATTGAGATTTCTTCCATTTTTCCTTATTTTCCTTTCTATCCAATGCAAAGTTTTCTTCAACCTCGCCCTTAGATGAAGTCCCATCTCTGGTATTCCAACTTAGTTTGTCCTATCCCAAATTATACTATAAGTGCTCCCAATTCGGTAGTTTCTCCCTCTCATTCAATGAATCTTGATAGCTATACTAGCTCTTGGGAAGTCCCAAAAGGGCTAGGCTTACCAAGTCTTATTTAGGACCATTTACACCAAGCCCGCCAAGTACATCATGAAATTGTTTGAACTTGTTCAAATATTGCAGAACAGTGTCATTCTTCTGCATCTTGATACTTTGAAGTTTATCCTTGAGCAACAGCTTCCTATCGTCACTATTATTCTCGAACAATTTTTCCAGTGCTTTCCACATTGCAAAAAAAAAAATCTTTTTCATGGACATTTTAGACAATGTGATCCTGTACTCCCTCCAAGATTATTCTCCTTGCCTTGGTTACATATTTCTTCCACTGAGCAAGGTTTTAGGCATCATATTTCGGTGGTTTTGCAACATTTTTCTTGATCTATTCTATAAATCCATTACCATTCAATACCACCACCATGTGATCCTTCCATGCAACAAAACTAGAGGTTCCTTCCAAGGCATACTCTTGCCTCAGTCCATTAAAGGCCATATTCTTAGCTCTGAAGAGATCCTACTACATTAAACTTCAAATTTGAACCTCCTGAGAAACAACCTCGAAATTGTTTCTCTAATGTTTATTCTGCTTTGATATCATGTAGAAATTATGATGTATATTTTCAACTACTCAAGAATTTTTAATAAAAATCACAAGAGAAAAACAAACACTACTACTTTGTGGACGTTAATTCACAATTTAGAACAAAAATATCAGAGATGCAATAATAAATCAGACACATGCAAATAGTATTTTTCCTAGGTAAAGCAATCTGCTAAAAACCCCAATGCTTTCTTGCATTAGTTTGATGAATAAAGATGTATTACAATTTTTTTTTTGAACTGAGCATAACCTAAAAGTGCATAACCTATCTCTTTTCTCACTAAGAATATATGACGTAGACTTAGTAAAAATTTTCCTTTGCTTGAGCTCCTATTTCCTTGCATTGTTCCTTGACAAATTAGGTCCCTATTATATACGAATTTCTCCATAATGGATTGTGCAATTCCTTAGGTTGGTCATCTAACTGCATGAACACCTTTACAGTCAAGACTAGTCTAAAAATGATGTTACACTAACTTGGAATCTCAACAGAGCCTGGATAAATCGAATTATCTTCATTCACTAGCTATTTTCGGTTGATTGATCAATTAACTAGATGATTACTAAGTTTGACTAAAGTCCCACTACACAACTGGACCTCCACTAGTTCCTTCAACAGTTAGAACTAGCTTAACTGAAAATACCTTAGATAATTGACCTTAACTGCTAAAAATTAGCAATCACACATGCTTAACTAAATTCTAACTCCTCCAACTTGAATATATTGAGTAAAGTGGGTAGCACAATCAATGTCACACAATTTAATTGCATCCAAGTTGTCTGTTGATGTGGAAACTTGAATTTTCTCAATTTAATGAAGGAAAAATCAAATTGAGAATTTCTTGCTTCATTTTTCAACACATCATTGGTATAATTTGAAGCCATGGAGCTGCATCTAGTGTTCTATTAAAATTTAAGAGGTTATATTATCCACCTGCGAAGGGTTCATATTATCAACCATTAACTTTAAGTTCATTGGAATAATACCCATACGACCAATGTGTTTCCAACCTTGCGATATGTGGTATACTAATGCAGATATTTTATATAGGAATAGAATCGATGTAATATCCTTTGTGGCTTATTATACTATAGGTTTTAACCCCATACAGAAATTACGTTCATACGAATTCTAAAACACAAAAAATGAACAATGCGGGAGCATAACACATAAAAGTCATATACAAAGAGATTTTCCCATGGATGCCAAAACCAAGACTACCAGCTTGATTTTTCATTATGTTCCTTTCAGTGTTACAATACATATTTATACACGCCGAAGCATCCAATACCATGGACCGAAAAACCATCGTGTCCAAAACCATGTGCGAAAACCATGCACAAAAGCAGAGGTAGGTCCGCCCAACCTAATATAGGGTCCCAAAAATAATTCCCCGGGGCGCTACCCCAGACCTCGTAGAGGGGGGCTACCCACCCCCCTCAAACCCCACTATGATCCCCCCTGCTGCACAATCAGCACAAAGACCTGGTTAACAACGTGAGCTAGTCGTGGAAAGAATATAACACAACCCAACATTCTCCTACTTGTTGTTTTCTTTCCACAGGAAGCCACAAGAGACCTTAGTCATTTATCCAGCCTTGCAATGCCCATTGTTTCTCTACACCAAGAGAACTTCTTAGAGGTCACAGATTTTGTCAATGCATCTGTAGTATTCTTCAAAGTGTCCACCTTTACCAGCAACACCCTTTTGTCTTTTATCATATCCCTCAAAAAGTGATACTGAACATCAATGTTCTTTTTCTTTGAATGGTAAGCAGGGTTCTTTGCCAAGAAAATTTCACTTTGTTTGTCACAGTCTATCCTTATAGATCTTTATACTAACCCCATACTTGAACACAATCTCTGCAACCAAATTACTTCGTTGCTTGCATGAGTGTTCGCCATGTATTCTGCCTATGTAGTTGATAGTGCCGCTATAGATTGTTTCTTACTCATCCAACTGACTACACCTCCAAATAGGTTAAACACATACCCACTTGTAGATCTTCTCTGATCCAGATCTCTGGTGCAATCCGCATCAACAAAGCCACGGATATCCAAAACTATGTTCAATCTCGGTCTTCCTTGGTAGCACAAGCCATAATCACTAGTGTCACACAAATACCTAAAAACCCCCTTCACTGTTGTCGAGTGCTCCTTCCCTGGTTTTGACATAAACTTGCTCAATACTCCCACTGCATGTGTAATGTCTAGTCTAGTACAGACCATTGCATAAATCAACCTATCGATTGCACTTGCATATGGAACATGGGACATGTCCTCTTCCTCTTCTTATGCCTTCTGACATTGTTCAGCAGATAACCTCACACCTACAGGAATAGGAACCTTCACTAGTTTACTATCCTGCATATTAAACCTCTGCAATATTGTCTCGACATACTTCCTCTAGTTTAACAAAAGCTTCCTCTTTGCCTGGTCTCTTTTAATTTCCATGCCCAAAATATAGTTTGCAGCACCAAGATATTTCATGTCGAATTTGGAGGATAATTGGGTCTTCAAATCCTAGATAATTTCCTTGTCATTTCCAACCAAAAAAACATCATCCACATACAAGACCAGATAAATAACACGGTCACCAATTAATTTAAAATTCACATAGCGATCTGCTTTGCTTCTGTTGAAGCCAAGTCCCCATATAAATGTATCAAATCATTGATACCACATCCTTGGTGACTATTTTAACCCATACAGAGACTTCTTTAACTTGCACACCAGTTCTTTCTTACCCTTCACTGCAAAGCCTTCATATTTCTTCATGTATATCTCCTCTTCCAAATCCCCATGAAGAAATTTTGTCTTCACATCCGTCTATTCTACCTCAAAATCAAAAGCAACAACAATAGATAAAAGTAATCAAATAGAAGCTACCTTGGCAACAAGAGAAAAAATATCACCAAAATCAATTCCCAGGACCTGGGAATAACCTTTTGCTACCAACCGAGCTTTTTATTTCTCCACCTTTCCTTCTGCATTCATCTTCTTCTTGAACACCCATTTGCTTCCAATGGGTTTCCTTCCAATCGGCAACTCCACCAAATCCCAAGCCTCATTTTTGTGTAAAGATGCCATTTCATCAACCATGGCCTCTTTCCAAAGTTTTCCATCCTATGAGGCTTCTGCTTCATTCGCAGTTCTGGGATCATCATCAATAATAGATAAAGAAAAATTTGAACAGAAAGCAGATGGACTATACCTTTCTAGCTGCCTTCTTTCTCAAACTGATCTT
>APFE030585744.1:0-12573 GCA_000404065.3 Pinus taeda | reverse complement strand
CGACCACAAAAACATAGTCATTTCCATGCTTAGTGGAAGGAAGACCTGACATGTAATCCATGGAGATGGATTCCCAAGGTCGACTAGGGGTAGGCAGTGGGGTATAGAGGCCTTGCTTCTTGATGGTCGGTTTTTCAATGGTGTAGGCAATGCATGATATGATGTACTTCCCGACATCACGTCGAAGATTCAACCAATAGAAATACTTCTGCAGCACTGCCACAATTTTCTCAACCCCGAAATTTCCAACAACCAGACTGTAGTGTGCTTCCTAGATCATCTTGTCACGCTCACTTAAAGGAGCACAAAGGTGACCTAGGTGGCATAATAAGGCATCCTGGGGGTGAAAATATGGAACATGCTAACCCTCCAAGAGTGTCTAGTATGTGTGGCTGAATTCTCGGTCACTTTTGTAGAGAAGTGGCCAATCCGAAGTCTCATGCCCACAGGCGTTGAGCACAGTGGTTAACACCATGATCAGTGGTCAACTGAGGCAATCTCCAAAATTATTGGTGCTACCCTTCTTAAAAGTGATATTAAAATGGAATTGTTGCAGGCATGTGGACCACTTCTGATGGTGATCATTCTGCAATTTCCGTTGGGTCTGTATGAACTACAAGGGTTAGTGGTATGTGTGGATGATCATTTCCTTCCCCAAAATGTAATGCTTCCATTGTCAGCAGGCTTGCACAATGGAATACATCTCTTTGTCATAAGTGGGATACTTATGGATTGTGTTTGAAAGTGTCTCACTGTGATATGCCACTGGATTCCCATGTTGAGTAAGGATTGCCCCGATAGCATAGTCAGAGGCATCTATCTCGACCTCAAATGGTTATTGCAAGTCTGATAATGCGAGCACGGGTGCCGTGTAGAGGCAATCTTTCAACTCTGTGAAATCCCTCTGTTGAGATTCAAACCAAAAGAATTTTTCTTTCGCTCCTCCCTTGGTGACATGACTCAAGGGCCAAGTAATATGAGAAAATCCCAACACGAATCTGTGGTAGAAGTTAGCAAGACCTAGAAAGCTGTGAAGCTCTGTTAGAGTGGTTGGAGATGGCCAATATTGAATGACTTGGATCTTGGATGGATCCACATGCACCCCCTGTTCATCCATAATGTATCCCAGATACTGAACATGGGTCATGCCAAAAGTGCATTTCTCCAAATTGGCACATAACTTGTGTTGCTATAGTGTTTGGAGAACCTGTTGGATGTGGTGGAGGTGCTCTTCCCAACTCTAGTTGAAGATTAAGATGTCATCCAAGTATACAACTACAAATGAGTTGGTGAATGGCTGCAATATGTCATCCATTAGCCTCATGAAGGTTTCAAGAGCATTCATCAATCTAAAAGGCATCACCAACCATTTGAACAAGTGCTCCTTGGCTTTCAAGGTAGTCTTCCACACATCGGAGGGTTTGATTGGTACCTGGTGATATCTTGACTTCAAATCGATCTTGCTGAAATATTTTTCCCCCTTTAGTTGGTCCAGGAGGTCATCAATCCATGGGATTGGGTACCTATTACGGAAAGTGATCTTCTTCAGCGCCCGATAGTCAATACAGAGTCTCCAAGTCCCATCCTTCTTTTGTAACAACACGTTCGGGCTCCCACAGAGCGATGAACTTGGACGGGTGTGACCTTTCTTTAGCAGCTCCTGAATCTGCCTCTTGATTTCATCATTCTCCAGAACAAAGCACCGATAGATTGGTCCATTGGGCAGCGGAGCACCTGGGGTCAGATTGATGGAGTGCTTGATGTGACAGTGCAGAGGAACCCCTGCAAGGGAAGCAAAGATGTACTCATACTCCTCCATGACCTTGTACATCTATATTTGTCATGTAGATGGGCCTTGTCTGGAGGTCGTGGCCACTGTCTTCTTCTTTCCTTGAGGGTATATCATCTAGAAAACAAATTTCCCGGTTTTGGAAATGAGCTTACTGTATTGTTTTGCAGTAATCAAAGAGATGGTGGTAGGCAGTGCCACCTCCGGTATCCTGTACAACTTAGTTCCCAAAGTAACAATAACAACATGGAGCCTTGATTCATACACAACATGTCACTTCCACAAGTATGGTTTTCCTAGTAATACATCACAAACTTCAAGGGGAGCAATGTCATACAATACCTCATGCATGAAGGGCTTGATGTTGTACGCAAGGCGACACTCTTGGCTCACGCGAAGATCCCATCCATGATGAAGCCACCCAATGGTGTACGGTTGTGGATGTGCTGTGGTTAGTAAGCCCATCTACTTCATGACCACTACCGAAATGAGGTTCTTTTGGCTCCCATTATTGACAATGAACTGTAGTGCGGAGCCCTTTACCCAGATCTGGGAGTGGAAGAGACACTCCTCCTCCTCTGGATCTTCGGGTTTATCCTTCTTGATCTTCGTGGTGGCAATGGTGGCGTTGGGCTCGGCATCAATAATATGCTTTCCTTTGTAATTCCCCTTGTCAGGTTCTAACTCAGAGTCGGAACTTGCATCTGATTTTGAAACCTTTAGCTCAGCCACCAGTGATTTCTAGGCCCAACACTCACTTGTGTTGCGAGTGTAGCTCTTATGGAACTCACACCACTTTCCTGTGTCCTTTTTCGGCTTCACAACACTGTTCTTTGCTTGTAGCTTTGGCGGGTTGTCTCTAGATATCCTGCCTTGGCTTTGTCCTTTGTTCTATGGTTTGGGTGCACCTTTCCCTTGCTTCAGATTTTCAGATCCAAAGTCTCGCTTCTTCTGTTTAAACTTTTGCTCGACCCTGACGACATATCGGTATGTAGTGCCGAGCGAGCATATGTTTAGTAATTCTATTTCTTCCTGCATGTACTTGTTCAGGTAGCCGCGTTATTTGAGTACCAAATGATGCTCTAAATCCTTGATACCCAACTTTTTGCGAAGGGTATGGAAAATATTCGTGAACTCTAGCATGTCTTGCTCCCTTCCTTGCTGCAGCGTGGTCCACTTTATGTATTGATCCTCATAGCTTACGACGGGGTAGTACTACTCCTTTATGGCATCCCAGAATGAATTCCAAGTGGGTGCAGCCAAAATAGTGAGCCTGTACTTTCATCCTTATGCTTGCAGTATGTTTCCCACCAATCCTTGACGTGGGGGGCTGCTTTGAGAAGAGCAAAAATAATCTTTTCTCGACTGGAAAAATCATGAACAGAAAAATAACCCTCTAGCAGATTTAACCATTTATCAATGGCATCTGCATCTATCTCACCCTTGAATATGTGGATTTCAAAATTAACTTGTACCTTAAATGGTGTGGCGTTTCCAGAGTAGTTGTTGGAAGCCGATGCGTCGCCCCTGGGTAGCTGCTGAAGGATCTGGGCAAAGTTGTCCATCATCGTGTTCCTTTTTTGCTCGAGGGCTTCTTCGAGCAATATTTTGATAGGATCTCTTGCCCCCTCATCTTTCTTTTCATCCACCATGGGAGGCCGCCGGGATTTGCGAGGCTGGTCTTGCAAATGTTCGGCTAGTTCAAGCTATAACTCCTTATATCCCGACCTTGTTGGGGACATTCAAAGAAAAACAAAGAAAAAACAGACCACTCTGATACCACTGATCTAGATTTAAACAGGAATGCAACAAAATACAGACATAACCATATACATAAAGATGCAGCAGAAATAATACTTCGTTTCATTAATGTAAAACATTGAAATATGCTTACAAACAAAAATGGAAATAAACTAGCTAGGGCGATGGTAGCTTATCTCTGATAAGAGATGTGGCGGCTACATGCCTCTGAACTATGTTACAATGAGGCTCGAAGGCCTATTTATTATTGAGAAACAATGGAAAAATGCTAAACATCCAAAAACCTAACCCTAGAAGATGAAACGCCAAATTGTGGGCCCCGTTTGGGTAAATTGGTACATCAACTTCCCAGGGTCGTAACTTTGGCATACGATCTTCGTTTGACATGCACAATATCTCGTTAGAAAGATCTATCCAAGAAATACAACTTTGGAAAGAGAAACATGGGTCCATGGGCCCATGGACCCATGTTGCTCCCAAATTTCCCAAAAACCATCGTTTAAGGCCTCAAAACAGCTCCGGAAGTTCAAGACCCGAAACACTGCTAAAAATAGTAAATTGTGCTACAATTAAGGAAACTGAAAAGCTGAAAGAAACAATGGTGGGGATCTAAGTGGATTTGGCAGGTGGCCACCAATATCCACCTAGATCAAAGTCCCAACTAGACTTCACACTGTTTGGTGTAGGATTCCCATCTGGTATGATGGCCTGGTTGCCATTATCTTAAATGTTTGCCTTATATCTTGCTTTCTAGCATAATAGAATGGTCTACTTTGTCTTCAAACAGTGAGGTTCATGTGCCTGGTGAGTGCTAGTGTTACTTCTGTCAAGGTTCTTTCACAACAGAGAGAGAGGGTGGTAGCGAGTCTCCAGTCGGAAGGGAGGAAGTCCCAACTCTGTCAGAGACACCAACACAACATGACATGAACAACTTTTGAAAGAGAAATCCACATGGATGCGGCAGTCACAACACACAAAGGAAGATAGCACATTAAACACCCAACAGGGCAGTTCGCGCGAGTGCGATGGTCATTATAACAAGTTTACATGAAAGGTTATGTTTGATGTCTGAGGAGGCGACCAACATGGGCAGGACAATGTTAACAACTTATAAAACAAATTTTCATAAATATATGTTGTTAGAATAGTTGAATGAGTTCAACCTTTTAACAAGGGTTAAAGCAACATGTATTACAAGTGTTCAATATTAATCTTACAAACAGTTACAACACGTGTGTGAAAACATGTTGGCCTATTATCGGGCTTCTGAATTAAGCGAAAGTTCCAAGACACATTGATACACCATACATCACTAACTCCATGGGCGAGGCATTAGAGCCACTACTCGCTCCACAAAGAAAATATTACAAGCTATCAAGGTTATTTCGGAGGAGCCAAGGTGAAAAGTGTTTGCATGTACAAATGAGGGGGTATTTATAGCCAAGGGTGAAATTGGCCCTTGTGATTCTTTGAATTCCCTCATGACTATTTGAATTTCATGACTTTTTAGATTACATGACTCTTCAAATTACAAGTGAGTGTCTTGGACTTCCACATTACATTACATTGACTGACAACAGTATGGCCAATAGTAGTGATGTGGCCAAAATGACTCATGACACGACTTGACATGACAATGCTAGTATGTTCATGTTGTTGTTGGTGTGCATGTCGAGCTATAGTGTTGTTGTGTGATGGATGACTTCTTGGCGTATCACAGCTTCACCTCTGCATGGCAAGGTTTGCAGATTCCTCAATGGTCATTAGGTTCGCTTGATGTTTCATGTGGACGTTACTCCTCGATTATACTTTGGGACACTTGACATCTTCGTCCATTCGCGAAAATATCTCCTCACATGTTCATTCATTCGTCCTTTCGTGAACACATCCTTGCATGTTCGTCAGTTTGTCCCTTCATGAACAATCTTCACATTGTCGTCCGATCGTGAACACATCTCCTCGCATGCATCGTTTGTTCACCCGTTCATCTGTTTTCAAACGCATATCCTTGCATGCATCATTCGTTTGTCCATTCGCAAACACGTCCTTTTGAATGTACTCTCCTTGTTCATGTCATCTATCATCGCGTCATGTTTATTCATGTACCTGTATCTATAGTCACTCATGATGAGATGACATCAAATCCATAAAAATCCTAGTTTACGATTATGCATGGTCATTCGCTTTCAGATGTAGGTGGCCAGGAGAGAGGACAAGGCTGCGAAACTATGCGAGGAAAGTTTCGAGCTAGGATGTGAGCTCTGGGAACTACCGGTGAAAATTACGCAGAGGCCACTAAGGGACTAAGATGGATAATTCGGATCAGCAGTGACTATCAGCAGGATCTGGATCGGCTAAAGGGAAGATCTATGCAATTTTTGGAGGGAAGCAGTGTGGGAAGTAGAGGGCCTTGGTAGAAAAAAATGTGCAATTCCTGGAGGGAGCTAGCAGTGGGCTACAAGATGGCTTGGTAGTAAAAAATGTGCAATTCCTTGAGGGAGTTGGCAGCGGGTTCATGCTGCAGGATGGCTTGGCAGTAAAAATTGCGCAATTGCTAGGAGGTTGACCTGCTGAACACCTCTGCACAGTTTTTTATTTGAGCAGGATGTTGGGTTGCTCAAGGGTTTTCTCATGAAATCTGCATAGTTTTCTAGGTGAGCAGCCGACTATCTGACTGGGTTGCTGGTTGGAAAAACTGTGCAATTTTTGAAGGGAGATAGGGACAGAAACTTGGTGTATGTCCAGCTTGTCTGTACAATTTCTTCAATCAGCAGAGCGACAAAGGTCTGCAAGTTCTACACAATTTTTTAGGCGATTGAGTCCCTAGGTCAAACTCTCTGGTTGATCGGCAAGAGGATTGATTGGTCAGCTTGCAGGTAGCATAGATTGAAATGGCTTGTTGGAAAATTCTTTGTTGTTCTGGGTGACAGACAGTTGAGTCGATTGTAGGGTGGAGGTCTGACTGTTAGAGGATGATCCGGTCATCAAAACTTCAACAAAATGACTATGTGTGTGAGCGAGTGAATTTTTGCATATGCAATCTTGCATACACACACTCAACATAACTTGATGACAGGACGCCTCAAACCATCAAGACAACATATGCACAACATGACTGACCGATGGTGCGAGCGATAAGCGTGATGGTTGTGATGGATCATTGAATGACCACGACGATGCTTGCATGATTTTTCATACAACTTTGTTTGTGAGTGTGACGAATGTTTACATAGAGAACACAACATGTACACATGAAGTGAAGACCTTGTGCACGACCAAAACATCGTCGCAAGTGTGACATGGTGTCCTACATGGAAAAAAAAATGTTTGTTGAATGGTCAAGAAAAGAGGGTGCAAAGACTCACACAATCCCATGGGGTGAGCCCGAGTGATTGTAAATATTAAGTAAAAACTCAAGGGATGCTCCGAAATTGGAGGCAGGCCAAACTTTTGGAGGGTGTTGCAGCCGCTACAAAACTTGGCCACACACTAGTAGAATTCTAGCTTCTTTGTTTTGGTTCATTGACAGCACATGGCCTTGGTCTTTCAAAGAGTGTTGAATCATTGTGCAGGTTACTTTAGCATTCCCACTTCCCCCATGGATAGAAATGGTTGAAATTTTTCCAAATCAGTCAAACACAACAAATGTTTCAGGTTGATCACGTTGTTTCGAAATTAGGAAGGGTAGTTTGGCTCGCGAGTTAAAAAAATTCAGAGTATAAGTTTTCATCTCTGGTGTTGCTCCACTGCCAGCAGGCCTGGACAGTACCTCGACAGAGTCACGCAGGAACACACACAGTGCTCCACTACTAGCAAGCCTTGTGATTACCCTGGTGGAGTTGCATGCTTCACCTCTCTGCACAAGAAGCCTTTCTCTTCTTTCGCCTTTGTATCTTTTTTTTTAAAGAGGACTGTGCATAGGCACTTATTTATTTTTGGGGTGGAAGAGGGATCCCAAATTATTGAGAGAAGAAGAGGTTGTTCCTTTAGAGAAGCATGTAAGAACTCTAACATAGGTTTTCTCATTTAGATTTCCCCTTGTCCGTTTCTACTAGTTGGATGAGCTTGATGACACAAAGCAGAAGGCTAAGTATAGGCACGGGGTTTCCAAGTGTGGACACAAGTTCATGGTTGGAACAAAGCTTCCCTTGTAGGTGGCTCATATTTCCTATCAAGACTTCATCGACCGAAGGTTATAACCAAGCACATAGAAGATAGATGCAGGACAGGCCAAGCGCTGCAGTGTCACGAGTCACTTTAGATCTCAACTACATACTCATTCAAAAGCTAGAATCTAGTAGAGGGCAGCACTTGTTTTTGGAAAACAAAAATAGCAGGGTACAAAATAAAAGAAAACAAAATGACACAAAAATTATAGTAAGCAAAGCAAAAAAATAAAAAATAAAAAACAATTAGAAAACTATGTGCATGGTGCGGGGTGCAGCCTATCCTACTGAAAATAGTTCTTGAGATCTTGGTCATTGATAGGAAGGTTGTCAATCCTCCCATCAAGTGATTGCAAATGTTATGTGTGTGGGCCAAGCTTCTCATGGTCTGTGTACAGACCAATCCATAGGGACTGGAACTTCGTATGTTTGCCTTTGACTTCATGGGGTTTATCCCATTTCAAGACTAAGTCGCCAACATTGAAGTTAGCTTTCCGTGCAAACTTCTTGTTGAACCATCTTTTGATATGGTTTTGGTGGAGTGTAAACTTTTATTTTTATTTCATCCTTTCTTCCTGCAGTTTTTGAAGTGTATCCATCCTACGCTAAACTAGTAGACAGGCTTGCCTTGGGATTCTTGAGACAACTGAAGCGTAGGCAATTCGATGTTGGGCGGTAGGGTGGCTTCTTTACCATAGACCAGGAAGTATGGTGAGGTATTCAGAGAGGGTTTGGGTGTAACACGGTCAACCAATGAAGCATTTGTGAAGGTAGAGTGCCAGTTACGCTACTCAGAGTAAACAATATTTTTTATTATGTGGATAAGGTTTTTGTTTGTGAGCTCTGTGAGACCGTTACCCGTGTGCGTAGTATTTATATGAGTGTTTTAGCACAATATCATTTTGTAATGAAAAATCATAAAGCTTTAAAGATGAAAATTACGTTGCATTATCAAACACAAGTGATACTGGAATGCTAAAGCATGAGATGTTGTTCTGCTGGAGGAAGCTAAAAACTTCCTGGTCATTCACTTACTTGAACGAAACAACTTCTGTCCACCGTGTGAAGTAATAAGTTGTTGTCAAAATATAGCAGTGTTGTTTTGATGAATGTGGGAAAATGTCCCTGATGATGTCGAGGCCCCATTGTTGGAATGGTTCAGTCACTATAATAGGGTGCAGTGATGCTGCTGACCTTCGCATTATGTCGACATATCATTGACAGACCGAGCACTTGTAGGCATAAGTGTGTGCATCCTTGAATAACATGGGCCAGTAGAAACTAGCTCACATAACTTTGTGCACAGTGGTATTTCCCACGAAGTGATCCCCAGATGGCCCTTCATGTAGATCTTGCAAAGCCTTCTCTGATTTATGTGCCTCCAGGCACCTGAGCAAGATTATGTTGTTATGCTTTCTCTAAAGCACTTCGTGCACCAACTGATAAGATAAAGCTTCAATATGCAATTCCCTCTTCTATCTGATAGAAACGTGAGAGGGTATGGTGCCCTACTCAAGGTATTGGCACACATATACGTACCAAGAGTATCCATTTATAGTGGGTGGTGCTCACACTATATCATTCATCTCAATTTCTTGCTCCCAACTAGTGAGCTCTTCTTCTTCCTCCTATGCATGTATTACCTCAGTTGTGACTCTGCAGAGACCATGACACTTGAAAGTGTGAACTTACTTTATTTCAAGATCGTATTCTTGCAAGCTTGTCATCCAGTTTGCACATCGTTCACCCAGCCCTTGTGGTACAAGCAGTGAGCAGACTACTAAGTGAGGCACATAGACTATGTAATGGTTTTTCAACAAGTAAGGTTTGAAGTGTTTCTCTGCCTTGTAAACTACATATGCTTGTTTTTCAACAATGGGGTAGTTGAGTTCGAGTCCCTACATGCTTGCGCTCATGAAGGACATGGGATGTTCATCGTTCATCTCATCCTTCTGAGCGAGTACTACAGCGAGTGAGTCATCAGAGGCAAAGGTGTATAGTAGGAAGTCTTTGTTGAAATCTAGGTTGTAGAGTGCAGGTGCTTCTACAATAGCCTACTTGATATGGGTGAATGCATACTTTTCCCTCTTGCCTTAGCTATAAACTGCATCCTTCTTGATCATGGCTTGCATTGGTTTGACTATCTGTGCATATTCTGAGATGAACTTCCTGAGGAAGTTTATCTTTCCCAAGAAGGATTGCATTGCTTTATTTTTGGATGGGTGAGAGATCTGTGTAATAGTCCAGATAGGGTCCGAATCAAACTTGATCTCGCTCTTGGCAATGATGTGTCCAAGGAGTTACCTCTTAGACACTGCAAATATGCTCCTTTTGGCATTCAAGGAAATCCCGTATTTCTGGAATCGCTAAAAAAGTTTCTTTAGATGGCGTATTTGGTATTCTTGTTTTCTTGAAAACACAGTCACATCATATAGGTACACAACTACACTCTACTCGATGAGTCTGCAGAAGGTGATTTTCATGGCGCACTGAAAGGTTGTGCCTGGATTCACAAGCATGAATGGCATTCGTATGTATGCGAACGTACCCCACTTTATACGAAAGGTAGTTTTGAGTCTATTAGGCTCAGCTACTAGAACCTGATTATATCTTGAAAATATGTCAAGTAGGGAAAACATTTGTGCCCCAGATAATGTTTTCAAAATGTGCTCCAAAGATGGCACAGGGTAGTTGTCTTTGTCCGAGGCACGGTTCAAGTTCCGAAAATCAACACACAAGCATATTTCCCCAAACTTCTTACGTACAGGAACAAGGTTTGAAACACAAGTAGAATGATGAAATCTATATATGATCCACGCATCCAACATCTTGGTGAGCTCTTTCTATATGAGGGGTTCAAGTGACGGATTTACTTTCCTTAGCTTCTAATGATATGGCTTGACCCCTTCTTTGATTGGAATGATGTGTTGGATTATTCATGTGTCGTAAGTTTTTAGATCATCATATGTCGACACGAACACATCCCAGTACTATTTGAACAAGCAGACAAAGGCTTGTCACTCCTGTTGCATGCAACACATACCGAGATTGATGAACTTCAGATCTTGTTCAGTTCCCAAGTTAATCAGTTCATACATCATAGTAGATCTATGCGTTTTGTTGTTCCTCAGCCCCTAAAAATGTTCTTCCAAGTCATAGAGCTTTTTGAAACATGCTACACCTTTGGGAATGAGGTGGCCTTTCTTGATATTTGCCCCAGCTTGCAAATATCTCTCATGCTCATCTTCGTCTCTCATTGCATCCTTGAGGGTATCAACATTGGCCATGAAATGCAGTATCTATTGATCATCATCAAACATGTGTAAATTAGTTATGTTATCCGGGATAGATGGTCTATAAAAAAATCCAACAGTAAATATATCCTTAAGAGATGACATTCTAGAAGTTGTGTTTGCCAAAGCATTGGTAGTTCCATTATGCATTCTTGGTACAACAGTGATGTTGAATGCTTGGAAGTTAGATATTAGTCTTGATGCCTCTTGCTGATAGCTTTGGAGATGCGAGGATAAACAATGAATGGTGCTACGTACTTTCCGTACCACTATTTCTGAATCACCTACCACTTTGAGTATGACCACATTGAGGCTAATGGCTTTCTGCAAGACCAACATGAGTTCTTTGTATTCAAAAATGTTGTTTGTGCACTCGAACTCTAAGCAGCTCAAAATCATGTGTTTCCTATTGTTTGGGTTGAAGACACACCCAGCTGCTAAGCCATCTTGTGTCTATGATCTGTCGAAGTACATGGTCCACAATTCGTATGTACACAGACCGTTCAACATCCTTTCACTACTGCTACTGCTATCACTATTGCTACTGCTACTAATGTTACAATGTATTGTACATGTTTCATTTCCATCAGTTGGGCAAGCAAGGAGACCCAACTATGTGTCTGGTAGGGTTGGGGCTGGTCGTGTGGGATAACACCCAAGAATTTCTTCCAAGAGGCAGTTGCCAAATGTGAGCTCTGTGAAGGCCAACGATTCATTTTCGCCATTGATGGGAGTGACATTGTGCCTCATATATCTCTCAGATAACATCTGGATTTGATTGTCTTTTCCCTTATACGAAAGCCACATGTGCAACTAGTCTGTCGCAAATTATCCGTTCAGCTTGCTATACCAGTCTCTGCTGAGTAGTAAGCCATACGCTTCCAGTATGCCCACAACAAAAAAATTTATGCACTGGTGAACTCAGTCATCTTGAGATAGTCCAATGATCACATCCCAAAGTTCACCAATGGCTGGTACATATGTTTGATCAAGCTGGATGATATGCATGGATGTCTTTCTCGACTACGCATTGATCTTTTTAGCAATGGAGAGCAGCATGATGTTGGCAGCCACGGAAAAATCAACAAAATAGTTGTGAACATTACAGTTGAAGATTTCGAATGAAAGAAATCATGGAGGGAAAAAAGAGTTTGCTTCTTCCATATGGAGTGTGTTTAGCACAGTTGAACATGATTCGGGAGGTGTGCTTGCTCCCTTGTAGGTAGAGGTTGCGTTGTCCATTGATCTCTAACCCAGTGTGCACAGCAAGATGTCTTGGTGACTCTAGATCTTAGCCAACTCGAACAAACTAATGTTTGCACATTTTTTCTTCATGTCATCCAAAATGGTGTAATCCATAGGGGGTAGACTCACCGAGGTGTCTGTGGTAAGGCTGGTATTTAGGGGTGATTTTAGGGGGAATGTTGGCCCTTTGGTGAAATTAAGGGGTTTTAAATTTTTTGTGGGTGAATATTTTGTATCATAGTACATTTTTACAAATCACCTCAAATAGCCCACCTTATTTTAAGGGAGAGGGTAAAAAAGGTAAATTTAACCCTTGAAA
>APFE030585741.1:0-14436 GCA_000404065.3 Pinus taeda | reverse complement strand
CTATTTATTGTTGAGAAACAATGAAAAACCCTTAACATCCCAAAACCTAACCCTAGAAGATGAAACGCCAAATTGTGGGCCTCGTTTGGGTAAATTGGTACATCAATTTCCCGGGGTCGTAACTTTGGCATACGATCTTCGTTTGACGCATACAATAGCTCGTTAGAAATATCTGTCTGAGCACTACAATTTTGGGAAGAGAAACATCGGTCCACGGACCCATGTTGCTCCTAGATTTCCCCAAAAATGTTGTTTAGGGCCTCAAAACGACTCCAGAAGTTCAGAACCCGAAAAACTGTAAAAAAATAGTAAACTGTGCTACAATTTATGAAACTGAAAAATTGAAAGAGACAATTGTGGGGGTCCAAATGGGATAGGTAGGTGGCCACCAACATCCACCTGGATCATTCCTTCCCCCTTAGGAAGAAATGGTCCCCATTTTGTTGAGTTCCTCCATGAGATGAGGAAGCT
Source organism: Pinus taeda (assembly GCA_000404065.3). Taxonomy (NCBI): domain Eukaryota; kingdom Viridiplantae; phylum Streptophyta; class Pinopsida; order Pinales; family Pinaceae; genus Pinus; species Pinus taeda. The sequence continues at coordinate 13,965 of APFE030585741.1, read as the reverse complement.
GCTACTGAAACTGGTCCCTGGTGAGCTGTTTTGCAATCTCTGACATGTCCAGTAATGGTGGGAAGCATGGTCGAGGGTGGTCCACATTGAACACTCGGTGCAGGCAAAGGAATGGAGGAATCCTGTTCTCTAAAGCATTATTTCCCACAACCTTAGTAATGGTGTAAGGACCATGTCGGCATGGTCAGAGCTTTTGATGGGCTCTTGTAAGGTGTTCTTTCTGCAAATGCAACCAGACTTTGTTGCCCACTTGAAGCTTGTGTGGTACCCCCGTGGGTGAGGAGAAGTTGTCTCTGTGTTCTGTCATGACCGTATCCCTTTGCTGCTGTTACTGCATGGAGGAACCCTTCGCAGGGGTCATGTATGTGGTGACGATCTTCTCCTTACTATGGGAGAAAACCAAACAAAAAATAAATTTCCTAGTCTGTGAGATGAGTTTGCTGCCTTTCTTAGCAGTGATCAAAGAGGTGGCGGTAGGTAGGGCTACCTCCGATATCCTGTATAATGAATCACCCAAATAAATAATAACATCACAAGGCCTTGACTCATACACAGCATGTTGCCTCATCACACAATACCTCATCTGTGAAGGGCTTGATGCTGTAGGGAAGGCGACACTACTGGCGAACTTTGAGATCTCGTCCTTCATGAAGCCACCCGATACTGTACGGCTGCGGCTGTGTTGTAGTCGGTAGATCCAACCGCTTCACAACCTCTGCTGAAATGAGGTTCTTTTGGCTACCACTATCGACAATGAATTGCAGCGGCGAACCCTTCACCCACATTTGTGAGTGGAAAAGACGTTCCCCCTCCTATGGATCTTTGGGCTCATGCTTCTGGATCTTGGTGGTGGCAACAATGACGTTGGGCTTCGCATCAATGATCTGCTTCCCTTTGCCATTCCCCTTGTCGAGTTCTGGCTCAGGGTTGGAACATGGATTTGATTCGACACTCACTTGTGTTATGAGTGGGACTCTTGTGGAACTCACACCACTTTCCTGTGTCCTTCTTTGACTTTGTGGTGTTGTTCTTTCCTTGCAGCTTCAATGGGTTGTCTTGGGTCACCTCGCCTTGACTTTGTCCTTTGGTCTTCGGATTTGCAGATCCAAAGTCTCGCTTCTTCTATTTGAACTTTTTCTCGATTTTGACAGCGTATCGGTATGCCGTGCCGAGCGAGGAGATGTTCAGGAACTCCATCTCTTCCTGGATGTATCTGTGTAGGCAGACACAATATTTGAGTACTAGATGCAGATCAGAATCTCTGATACCCAACTGTGTGCGAAGGATATGAAAAATTTTGGTGAAATCTGGCACATCTTGGTCCCTTCCCTATTGCAGTGTGGTTCACTTTATGTGTTTGTCCTCGTAGCTTTTGACAGGGTAGTACTGCTCCTTGATGGCATCCCGGAATGAAACCTAAGTGGGTGTGGCTGAAAACAGTGAGCCTGTGCTTTCATTCTTCTGCTCGCAGTAGGTTTCCCACCAGTCCTTGATGTGGGGGGCCACTTTGAGAAGAGCGAAAACAATCTTTTACTGACTCGAAAATTCATGAACAGAAAAATACCCTTCTAGTAGATTTAACCATTTATCTACAAAATCTGCGTCTATTTGACCCTCAAATATGGGGATTTCAAAATTAACTTGTACCTTAAAGGGTGTGGCATTTCCAGAGTAGCTGTTGGAAGCCGATGTGTCGCCTCTAGGTAGCCACTGAAGGATTTGCGCAAAGTTGTCCATCATCGCGTTCCTTTGTCGCTCGAGGGCTTCTTCGAGCAAGATTTTAATAGGATCTCCTGCCCCCTCGTCTTTCTTCTCATCCGCCATGGGAGGCCATCGGGATTTGTGAGTCTGGTCTTGTAAAGGTTCGACCAATTCAAGCCCTAACTCCTTATATCCTGACCTTGTTGGGGAAATGCAAAGAAAAACAGAGAAAAAAGCAAACCGCTTTGATACCACTAATCCAGATTTAAATAGGAACACAACACATTACAGAGATAACCATAAACACATAGATGCAGTGGAAATAATACTTCATTTCATTAATGTAAAATACTGAAATATGCTTACAAACAGAAATGGAAATAAACCAGCTAGGGCGATGGTAGCTTATCTCTGAGAAGAGATGGGCGGCTACATACCCCTGAACTGTGTAACATGGGCTCGAAGCCTATATTGTGAAAAACAAATGAAAACCCTTAACATCCCAAAACCTAACCCTAGAAGATGAAACGCCAAATTGTGGGCCTTGTTTGGGTAAATTGGTACATCAATTTCCCGGGGTCATAACTTTGGCATACGATCTCCGTTTGACACGTACAATAGCTCGTTAGAAAGATCTGTTCAAGCACTACAACTTTGGGAAGAGCAACATGGATCCATGGACCCATGGAAAACATCCATGGACCCATGTTGCTCCCACATTTCCCAAAAAACGTCGTTTAGGGCCTCAAAACGGCTCCGGAAGTTCAGGACCCGAAAAACTGCTAAAAATAGTAAACTGTGCTACAATTTAGGAAACTGAAAAATTGAAAGAGACAGTTGTAGGGGTCCAAATGGGATAGGTAGGTGGCCACCAACATCCACCTGGATCAATCACCTTCCACCATGTATATAGGGAATTAAACAAGGATGGGAATCTTTGAGTCGAGAGGCTCATTCTAAAACCCAATATGAGGGGATGTGTAAGTTTGTCCGTCTGTCTATCTTTGTCCCTTTAAAATAAAAATTATTTTATAAATAGAAAAATAATGTCAGCTATAATTAAAAAAATGAATATGTTGTAAAGTAATTATAAGTAAAAAAAAATGTTTGAATGAGATGTTTAAATTTTATACTTTTCAAAAATATTTCAACAAGAGATTTAAATAAACTATTTGAAGATCTATGTTAACTAATTTTTATGTTGATATCAATTTCATATATATCTATATATAGAAGAAAAAAATTAAGCTTTTATGGATAAAATTTTTATTTGGTCCTTTAGATACTCTATTTAGCATTCAAAAATACAATTTAAACAATGAAAAGTAACACATTGTATTTTGCACTCTAAAAAAATTTGCACGTGAAGAAATTTGATCCCTCTTGGCTCATGTAAGATTTGTGCTTAAGATGGATCTTTGTTGGTTTATCAAACAAAGGTGTACTTCAATAAAAAAAAATAAATTGAAGAACACAAGGAACTAGTGTTGGTGGATAAAGGGTAGGTAACATGAACAAACAACTAACAATATGAGTTTTTATAGATAAATTTATGTGAGTTGTGATCATTAGTTTTTTGAATTATCATTACACTCCTTTTTGTTGATGTAATCATTGCACATGATTTTTTTATATACAGACATATGTAAACAATTTTCATTTTTAATGAAAATTGTTGGTTTTTTCTTCCTCTAGAGGTTAATAAAAAAAAACAAATCGATATTAACTAGGATGACTAATAATAAAATGTAAACCAAATCGATATTAACTAGGATGACCAAGTTACTATTGTGAACAACTAAACTGACTAATTTAAAATTTTAACAATAATCGAAGCCCAATGGCCAATTTAACCATTTATCCATAATCCATAATCGAAGATTTAACCATAATCCATAATCGGAGATGAAACTCTTAGTTACCAGTTATTGTGGCAAAAAGTGTACATAGAGGCCAATATTTCTTAGAGAGCCAAAAATCTTATTGCTCAGTTAAGGACTAATTCTCATAAACTTTGTTGTGAAACAAGGCGCTGCAAAAGGCCAAAAGCAGTGTGGGAGGAAAGAGTATGTATTTTTTGTTCTCCGGGAAAAGTGGAAACATAAAAGCATTTCTTTTTAGAATGCGAGACCTTCAAAGGCGGTAGGGAAATTTATGCAGATATTATGACAGTTAGCTCTTGGGATTTAAATCTACTTAGTGAGGGGTTTGTCAAGAAGCTGGGAGCGTTTAATGGGAGGCTTCATAGGAAAAGGGTTGAATACATCAACCATATGAAGAAGCAATATGTCCCATAGGCTATCTTTAGCCTCATGTCTATTAAAATAATTTTCTTTCTTTGTTTATTTCTATAGTGGGGTTTATTGTGACATATAGATAGGAGATTTAACCATAATCCATAATTAGAGATGCAACTCTCCCTTCCCAGTTATTGTGACATATAAGTGGGGTTTATTATGAAATATAAGTGTGGTTTTGTGGGATGTACAATGTTGATCAAATCTGAACACATGTAAAACAATGTGTCGAAGATGGCAAGCCTTATTTACCATGCTATCAAGACATAAATGCGTGGGGGCAGTATATGCCCATCACTGAATAATTACTTGTTTTGATCCAACGATGAGCATATACTGCCCCACGCATATATGGCTCAATAGCATGGTAATAAGACTTCTCATTAGAGATATCTTTATTGTGGAATTTAATTTTAGAGGCACCAACCCCATTTTTTTGACCTCGACTTTAATGTTGGCATTTTGGCGGAATGAAATGAAATGATATTTTAAGGTCCACAAGACTAAAAATAGTCTATGAAACCATTAGTTCCCTGTTTTTCACTTTTTGTCATTCAATCCTTTTTTTATTCAAATTGATGATGAACTAGCCCAACCTTCCAACAATGCCCTCGCTAAAAAGACAATGCCAAGAAATTGATGCTAACATGTTCTCATAACTTTCTTTGATGTCTTTGAATGCATCACATTCCAAAATGAAATGTTTTACAAAATGTACACACTTGTTCTTCCTAAGTTTCTTAGGCCTTTCACACTGTCTTGTTTCACACCGAAGTTGATGTGAGTTGGTCCTTAATTGAGCAATAATAACTTTTTCCCTCCACAAAATGCTAGCTCCAATGAAATCTTTTTGTTGTAGATCACACCTCTATGTTAATTGTAGTGATTAATATTAAATCCTCACGCTTTGAAGGCTAGTGTAGTTTTCCAATTTGTTTAATTGCAGTGACTAGTATCGAAGCATTACATTTTGAATGTCAATGTAGTTTTCCAATTTATTTTAATTAAAGTTAATTATGATGTAACTAGAAATATCCATTGAATGTCAGTGTAGTTTTCCAATTACTTTAATTAAAACTCATAGCATAAATAAGGTATGTTGTTTTTCATTTTGTCTTGGGTAAATCTAGTTATGGTGTAATTATGGTTAGTGTGGTTTTCAATCAGCAATGTCCATTGTGTTTCCACTTGTAATTATACTCTTACAATGGTATAAAACATGCTTTAAATGGAAAACTATTTCAAGAAATTAGAGGGGGATCTAATTTTTTTTCTGAATATTTAATTAAAAAACTTTATTTAATAAGTTGCCTTTCAAAGAAAATGCAGGCATAAACACCTTGAGACTTTACTCAATTAATATGGATTGTAAATAATAAAATACCGTGGATGAAGATATGAAGGGATGTGGCTCATAAACCTATCGGAGAGCACTTAGCCACATCGACAACTTACGAGGAATAAAATATGGACCACAAAAATAAAAGTTATTTATGAGAAAGAACCATAAAAATAATTTTTCCAATGCTCATAGAATTTCTTTCCTGTTCATCTCATCTTATGTGATATAATTGTTAAATGAAAAACATAGGTTTGAGGTTTTATAAGCTAAAGAGAAGAAAAAAGATCATAAAATTCATATAACAATAGCTGAGAACAAGGCTTTAGAAGAAAGCAATAAAGTTTTGAAAGAAAGAACAAGTGACATTGCTACAAGAAGCTCTCTTGATAGGGAAGACAAAATGGCAAATCATGAAGGCGGATGCGCAAAACATAAAGAAATATATAGTGGAAAGTATAGAGGTGGTGGATGCGAAACCATCCCAGGATAAAGGGAAAGTGGTTACCCAAATAGACAACCATGAAGAGAAATCAAGAGAAGAAAGGAAAGGAATTTCCACAAAATATTCCAAAACTTGGGCTCAAGATATTAGCAATTCTACTAATAAGGAAGAAGAAACAAACATTTAGGTTGACAACGTGCAAGATAGAGAATGTAAGGAAATACAAAATAGAGCAACAAACATAATTATTAAAGGGGTGAAAGACTATGGGAAAAATGAAGGTACTCTTGATCTTGCAAGGGACTTCTTGAAAGAGAAGTTGATATGGCAAGGACATATATGCCAAGCATGGAGGGTGGGTAAGTTTAATGGTGAGAGATCTAGGCCCATAAAATTCATCATTCCTACTTGCATGATAAATATATCATTCTAAGCAAGAAGCATCTCTCGAGGGGTTCTCATTTTTTTATAGAAGAAGATTTAATTGTAAGACAATAGGAGGAAAGGAGGGAGGAAATGTTAAAGGTTAGGGCAGTAAGAGATGAAGGCAAGAGAGCATGGATTTATAAAGGTAAAGTTGTGATAGCGTAATTTGGACCTCCTTCCAAAATATATCAACAATATGGTAATAAAGAAGAGGTAACAAACTCTTCAACAAGAAATCAGGAAGCAAGGTCACTTTGGAAAAGTAGGGACAAAGATCCAATTGTGAATCTTGCATGTCAAAATAAATAGTAATCAAGTCATACGTAGGTTTCTTTAAGAATAGTTTGTCAGAACTACAGAGGTTACCCATGGAGACAAGGACTTGGGTTAGGGCCTATTGCGGAAGATAGAGACATAATTTGCCTCATATAAAAACATGAGAACAAACGGTGCAAGACACCTTTGTTTGAAGGATACTGGAAGATGACAGTATGGAACAAGGCAGAAGGGAATGGAAAAGGACATGGGGGTATCATGGTATTAGTGAGGGAAAAATAAGGTCGTCTCATATAGTTAGAAAAAGAAGACTCAAATAAACAATTCATTTTGTTTAAAATTCAGAAAATGGAAATCACACCAGAATTACAGCATGCTATTTTGTGCCACAAGTTTCAAAATTCTACAAAAGTAGAGGGTTTGACCACAAACATCCCTTTGCAGCCTTAAATCATATATTGCAACATATTATTAGTTAGGCGAAGTCCTTATAGTGGGTGATTTCAATGCTAGGACCGCAAGTGAGCAAGCTAGCATTATTTGTTGTAAAGAAGACTACGACCCTATTTCGCTTACAAAAGAGAGTAAGCATCAGTGGGAACTAATTTTAGATGTCAAGGGTTGCAATCACTTTGGTGAAAAAGGTAGAGATGGGTATTGAGAAGTTGTGTGTTGGAAAAGTAAAAGACTTAGTTGAACTCCAAGCAAAGCATCTAAAGTGGGGCTCAAAGATTCTCACACTTCACATCACAAAAATTTTCAACAACATCATACAACAGGGGTTTCCCACAGATTGGAAAACTAGCCTGGAAATAACTCCTTTCAAGAATTTGCTCCGGATTCCTCTGATAATCCTATTCAGACCCCCAAGAGTTCGCAAACTCTTGAAAGTCCACAGACTCTTGAAAGTCCACAAGGGTTGGTTGTATATTCGCTGAACCCATTGTTCAATCCTATTGTGATATCTCCTCAGCATCTTTATAGTCCATATTATCGGCTTGGTATTCCTTTGGAGTTATCTCCTCGTACATCTTGGGTTCCTCGTCACCAGTTGTTTCCATCTATGGAGTCAGAAGGTGAGATCATAGTCTCCTCTCCGGGTCATTTGGAAGTTTTCGCTACCCATACTCCTCATGTAGATGATGAGTAGGGATATGAGTTCCCTCCAGAAGGCTTTCCTTATACAGGAAGAGTCCCGTCTCTATCCTATCCTAAGACTAGTGGACCCATGTTGCCACATGGCTATACCACTTTAGCTCAGTTAGTTTCAGGCACTCCTAGTGCCTCATCATTGTATTAGAACCCCATCTGGTCTTCCAATTCTATGCATACATCAAGTTCGTTTGTTCAAAACACGACCTCTCGAACCATTGTACAAACTGCAGTCACTTCAGTTCCAGTTCAACCTACCATTCTGTCTCAATCTGTTTCATCGTTTCAGCTGACTCTTTTGGTTCAAACAGCTATCTCAGGTCAGGTCTCGGTATGTTCTTCTATCACTCCATCAAGTGGATAGTCTATGCCACTGCCTGGGGGGCAAGATACAAATATTCCTCTCATGTCAAGTGAAGCTAATGTGAGTGGATTACAAGCTCACATGGTTTGGATGAATCAACCATTTTATGGCGCTATTCCTAACCCTATTAGTCCGTTCGGGTCAGGTGACATCCAATACCAACAACCATATATGGCTCAGGTCCCATTCCAATAGGCTTATGTCCCATATGCTTCGCAAGCCTTGGTTAATCCACCTTACATTCCACAAGATGGACCTTATGTTTAGCCTGGTCAATCCGCTATTCCTAGTGGATATGGCTAGATCTAATTCAGGAACTATCAATATCCTTAGGGTATAACCCTAGGAACTGTCCATGTACCCTTGAAGCAACAAGGACAACCTTTGCCACAACAAGGGAAACCTTTGTAGTAGCAAGGGCAATCTTTGCAGCAACAAGGGAAAGCATTGCAGCTACAAGGAAAACTGTTACAACAACAAGGGCAACCTTTGCTACAGCCACAGAATTTTGTCACGCCTCCTGCACTTCCCTGTGGCATACCCTAAAGTGCTTGAGACATGATCATTATACAATACACTCATCCATGTATACAGTTCATATCCTCCTTTAACTTTTCTTGGAAAATCTCTAGAGCTTTCCTTGAATAAATGCCTCTTGAAACCCTAAAATGAGGGTCATCAGCCTTATTAGGTTGACAACCACGATGATCACTTGTTGCACAATGTTAAGCCAGCAATGGCTTCGCTCTGTTACCTTTCATACTTGCGATGGTAGAGGAAAACAAAAAATAAATCCAAAATATTCAAAAATAGCTCAAGTTAACAACATTTAGACATCTATGAGAAAGTGACACTGACTACAGACAAGAAATGAAGTATAAAAATCAATGGTTGATCAAACTCATCAAAATACAAGGTGAAGGAAGGGAAGGAAAGGGTCATAGGCTCCCCAGCAAAGCCACCATTTTGTTGACAAGGTTAATCCTCTCTGTAGACAGAGATAATCCCTCTAGTGCAATGAGTGGGTATAACAACTGAAGTGACAATCAACTAGACATCTTCCTAGATTATAATTGAAAAGTAGAACGAGAGAGATGACCTACCTCACTCTGATGCTATTCTGATTTCCTTTGTTGAGATCCTCAAACTTCTTGTGTCACAGACTTTTCCCTGCTTCTTTCAGCGCGTATGTAACTACACAAGTGATCAAGAGACAACAAAGCATTCCAAAATCAATAGCAAATCCAATAATAACCTACTTAGCTGATCAAGGAATGCCAAGAAAATACATACATGAACATATATATTTTGGGAAGATGAACCAACAATTTTATTATTATTTAAAGAAGAAAGGGAATCTTACAACCATAGCTTTGATGTTGAAAGGCTCTCCCTGAGTGGTAATCCAAGTCTAAGACAAGAAACTCTCCAAACACTCCTTCTCCAAGTCTAATGAATAACCTCTAAGCACAAGCTCAGCATAGGGGTGTAAATAGACATAAATCAACCATTTGGGAATGGGAGAGGAGGAATTGATAGGCTGAGAGAGGGAGTTAGGACTCCTACAAAGATAGGCTTAGGCCCACATCTCAAGGATGTAGCTCATAGGGTTGAGACCAAGAGGTCAAATTAAGAGGATTCGAACTCATCTATGTGAAATCACCTCCAGCTCACCGCTATGGAAGCTTCTAGATCATGAAGATTCTCATCCTCTTTGGGAAAACTTCCCTTTTGATACCATCACGGGTATGGAAGGGAATAGAGTGATGCCATCGTTGGCTTAAAGCTCCAGAGATTTTCCAAGCAAAGTTAAAAGAGGGATCTAAACTATATACATGGATGAGTATACTGTATAATGATCATGTTTCTAGCACTTCAGGGTATGTCACAGGGAAGTGCAGGAGGCGTGACAAAACACTGTGTAACAGGGGGGTATTATGGTTGATCCTACTTATATTATCTTAGCCTTAAATAAGCCTAATAATCGGGTCATTGAAGCTTGATGGTTGAATTATGAGTCTTGGAACCCTACTAAACCTTCAAAGTGTGATAACTCCTTATCCCTTGTTGGGTTGTGTTATATTCATTCCCTATGGTTTTGTGTATGGTTTTCGCACATGGTTTTGGATGCGATGGTTTTCGGTCCATGGTTTTGGACGTGATGGTTTTCGGTCCATGGTATTGGATGCTTCGGCATGTATAAATATGTATTGTAACATTGAAAGGAATATAATGAAAAATCAAGCTGGTAGTCCCGGTTTTGGGATCCAGTGGAAATCTCTGTGTATATGTGTTTTATGTGTTATGCTCTCCCATTTTTATTTTTCCTATGATTTAGAATTCGTATGCAAGTAATTTCTGTACGGGGTTAAAACCTACATTTGGTATCAGAGCTGTTTTGGCTTCAAGGGGACGCCTTTTTTGTTGAGGGGTTTCGCTTGGGCCTGTGGTAGACCCTGTTCAGTGGGAGATCTGCGAGATCGATTCTGGTGGTGAAAGAAGATGGCGAGCAGCGGAAAGATCGAGATTGAGAAGTTCAATGGTCAGAGTTTTGAGTTGTGGAAAGTCAAGATGGAGGATCTGTTGGTGGATAAAGATCAGTGGATCGCGGTAGATCCGGGTACTAAGCCAACGGTAGTGACCGATGAAGAATGGAAGAAGTTGGATCGGAAGGCAAAGAGCACAATACGATTGTGTGTCTCAGATTCAGTATTGTTGAATGTATCAGGGGAAGCTACGGCTAAGGCTTTATGGGACAAGTTAGGGACTTTGTACCAATCTAAGTCTTTGGTGAATAAATTGTTCTTGCGAAAAGAGCTGTATAACTTGAGGATGAAAGATGGAGACTCGGTGACAGAGCATCTGAATGCGTTTAATACTGTGGTAAGTAAGTTATTATCTGTTGATATTAAAATTTCAGATGAAGATAAGTGCATCAGTTTGTTGTGTTCTCTACCAGACTCGTGGGATAGTCTGGTTATTGCAATAGGTAGCAATGCAACTGCTTTGCAGTTTGATGAAATAGTCTCAGGCTTGCTGACGGAGGAGATGAGACGGAAAAATATGGACAACCAGAATGGTGATGCCTTGTCTGTACGAGGACGGTCCCAGAACAGAAACAAAAATAAGTCATCGAGTGGGAGATCTAAATCTAGAGGGAGATCTAAATCTCCAGGAAAACCTACAAAGGGGGTGTGCTGGAAATGCGGAAAAGAAGGGCACTTCAAAAGGGAGTGTAAATCTAAAGCTCCTGATAAAGGAAAAGGATCTGATGATGCTCCTTCTGCAGAGGCGAAAACCACCTCAGATGAAGGTGGGGATGTGTACTTGGCTTCTTCAAGTACACATGTGATCATGAGGCATGGTTAATTGACTCAGGTGCATCCTTTCACTTCACTCCCCATAGAGAGTGGTTCTGCGAGTATGAGAAATACGATGGTGGTGATGTCTTCTTAGGAGATGATAGGAAGGCTAGAATCATTGGTCGCGGAAAAGTAAAGTGGAAGTTGCAAGGTGGAAGGGTTAGAACCCTGGGTGTTCTGCATATTCCTGCGTTTGCTAGAAATCTGATTTCTGTAAGCAAGTTGGATGATGCAGGTGTAAAGACAGTGTTCGAGAAGGATACCTGCAAGATGGTTCGAGGAGCACTGGTATTGATGCGGGGAGTTCGGATTGGAACTTTGTATAAGCTGCAAGGTAGCACTGTTGTTGACGGGTGCAATAGTTCTATGGTTCCTGAAAATGGAGCAGAAAATCTAGTGGTCTCTGGAGAGAAGGCCATGCTGTGGCATCAAAGGCTTGGACATATTGGAGAGAAGGGCCTTCGAATACTTCATGGTAAAGGTATGGTAGAAGGTATGAGTAATAGCTCTCTGGATTTTGATTTCTGTGAAAATTGTGTATTGGGAAGTAGAATTGGGTGAGCTTCCCCCCTCTGGTGGTAAGAGGACGAAACAAATATTAGAGCTTGTGCACAGTGATGTGTTTGGACCTGTGAAAGTTCCATCACTGGGTAAGTCTGTGTACTATGTATCATTTATAGATGAATTCTCAAGGAATACATGGATATATTCCTTAAGAAGAAATCTGAAGTCTTTGACAGGTTTAAAGAATTTAAGGCTCTGGTGGAAAATCAGACAGAGAAGAAGATAAAGGTGCTGAGGACAGATAATGGTGGAGAATTCTGCAGCAAGGAATTTGAAGAATTTTGTAAGAAGTGTGGTATAGCACGGCAGAAGACTACTCCATATACACCTCAGCAAAATGGAGTCGCAGAAAGAATTAACAAGACGTTGATGGAAAGGGCAAGAAGCATGCTCAGGTGCCGGGGTAGGACAGGAATTCTGGGCAGAGGCGGTGGATACTGCATGTTACTTGGTCAACAGGTCACCTTCATCAGCGTTGGAGGATAAGACTCCACAAGAAGTATGGACTGGTAAGAAACCCTCTCTTTCACATCTGAGGGTATTTGGATTTGATGCATATGTACATGTTCCAAAGGAGAAAAGAACAAAGTTGGATAGTAAATCTGAAAAGTGCATCTTTATTGGGTATAAATATGGTTTAAAGGGTTATAAAATTTGGAACCCAGTAACAAGGAAGGTTGTGTATAGCCGAGATGTGGTGTTCAGAGAGGTGAAAAATGTTATTAAACATGAAGTTCCATCAAAGGAACCTAAAAAGAAGATTTTGATCTAAAGGAGGAAGAGTCAAACTCTACAACAAAAGAGCAATCAGAAGATGAAGAGCCACAAACTCCGGTTGTGAGAAGATCAGTTTAATAAAGAATGAAACCAGAAAGGTATAGTCCATCTGCTTTCTATTCAAATTTTTCTTTATCTATTACTACTGATGATGATCCCAGAACTGTGAAGGAAGCAGTGGATTCAGAGGATGGAAAACTCTGGAAGGAGGCCATGGTTGATGAAATGGCATCTTTGCACAAAAAATGAGGCTTGGGATCTGGTGGAGTTGTCGGCTGGAAGGAAACCCATTGGCAGCAAATGGGTGTTCAAGAAGAAGACAAATGCAGAAGGGAAGGTGGAGAAATACAAAGCTCGGTTGGTAGCAAAAGGTTATTCCCAGGTGCCGGGAATTGATTTTGGTGATATTTTCTCCTGTTGCCAAGGTAACTTCTATTAGATTACTTTTATCTGTTGCTGCTGCTTTTGATTTTGAGGTAGAATAGATGGATGTGAAGACAACATTTCTTCACGGGGATTTGGAAGAGTGAAATCTACATGAAAGCAACCTGAAGCTTGCGGTGAAGGGTAAGAAAGAAACTAGTATGCAAGTTAATGAAGTCTCTGTATGGGTTAAAATAGTCACCAAGGATGGGGTATCAGAAATTTGATACATTTATACGGGGACTTGGCTTCACCAGAAGCAAAGCAGATCATTGTGTGTATTTTAAATTAATTGGTGACCGTGTTATTTATCTGGTCTTGTATGGGGATGATATGTTGCTGGTTGGAAATGACAAAGAAATTATCCAGGATTTGAAGACCCAATTGTCCTCCAAATTCGACATGAAAGATCTCGGTGCTACAAACTATATTTTGGGCATGGAAATTAAAGAGATCGGGAAAAGAGGAAGCTTTGGTTAAACTCAGAGGAAGTATGTCGAGACAATATTGCAGAGGTTTAATATGCAGGATAGTAAACCGGTGAAGGTCCCTATTCCTGTAGGTGTGAGGTTGTCTGCTGAACAGTGTCCCAAGACACAAGAAGAGGAAGAGGACATGTCCCGTGTTCCATATGCAAGTGCAGTCGGTAGCTTGATGTATGCCATGGTCTGTACTAGACCAGACATTGCACATGCAGTGGGAGTATTGAGCAGGTTTATGTCAAAACCAGGGAGGGAGCACTGGACAGCACTGAAGCGGGTTTTCAGGTATTTGTGTGGCACTAGTGATTATGGTTTGTGCTACCAAGGAAGACCAGGATTGGATAGAGTGTTGGATAT
>APFE030585720.1:0-12983 GCA_000404065.3 Pinus taeda | reverse complement strand
CTGATTGGAAACTGGCTCTGCTGTGCCTCTAAATAGAATATACTAAATCTCACTCCAATGGAAAGTTAATTCTGATTGGAAACTGGCTCCGCTGTGCCTCTAAATAGAATATACTAAATCTCACTCCTTTAATGGAAAGTTATATGCAATTTCTTGGATGCGAAAGGGTTTATGAAGAGCAAATGGGCATGTGGAAAACTGCTGAGCTCTCCTGTAAAATAAATATGTCGTAACAAACCTCGAATGGGATAATTAATTCAGGAACCGAATTGAAGCGCTATATTTTAGAATTTTTTCTTTCAACTTCAGCGAATTTGGTAACTATGTTGCTTATTGGCTTAATTGTATTTTCTTTATCGACAACAATCCAAAGATTCTAAATATTTTTTCAAGAAACACGTTACATTAAAACTGTACCACCAAGAAAATTAAATTTAACAAAATAAAAGAAATGCTTTGCATGCAACGACCTGCTGCAAGTAAATTAAGTTCAGCACAAAAAGAAACACATTGCATTCAGCAGCTCCAGCAAACCATCGAAAGATGCTGAATATTTTTTCAAGAAACACATTACATTGAAACTGCGCTACCAAGAAAATAATGTTCAACCAAATAAAGAAAAGAATTGCATTCAAGGGTCTCGTGTAAGTAAATGAAGCTCAACACAAAAAGAAACACATAGAATTTAGAGGCTCGAGCAGTTACGTGGAGATATGCGCATAAATAAGCCTGGTTTAAAAAACAAAAATAGTAGCGTGGAAAAATTTACAAAGGCAGTATACTAAATAAGAAAATAAATTTCAGAAAAGATTATCTCTCATATGAAAGGATAAAATCAAATACATAATACCAAGTCTGCAGACTATAATATATAAAGTATAACCCACAAGAATCAAATATTGGCAGAGTGCAAACTATAATATATAAATTATAACCCACAAGAATCAAATATTGGCAGAGTGTAAGTAGACTAAAATTATGCTAGTGTTAAAAAAATACTCAGAAGCATACTCAGAGAATCACCCTGCCCTCCTCCATTACACATGGAGTTTCAGGCTCAGGCTCAAGCTTAGGCTCAGGCTCACACTGTAAGGTTGCCGAAGACAGACCATGTCCCGACGGTAACCGTTTTATCGGAATCAAACCAATACCAAGGAGGATCACATTCAACATTTGGCTCAGGGTCGCAACAGAGACCTACAAATCAACCTTGTATATCAAGCATGCTCATGCTCATGCTCATGCTGATGCTGTAAGGTTTCCGATGACAGACCATGTCGTGAGGGTAACCGTTTTACTGGAATCAAATCGATAGTAAGGAGGATCACATTCAACGTTTGCTGAGGCTCGCAACAGAGACCTACAAATTGACCTTGTATATCATAGCTTGTATATTGTAGCTTGGTGCAAGAGAGATTAGTTTAGTAAGTTAGTTATCAGTTATTAGTTATTAGGAAGTTAGTTGTCTAAATAAAAGAGATATTGTGGATCTAATGGCCTAAAACATTCCATATTGTGGATCTAATGGCTTAAAACATTCCAATCATCTAACATTTGATCTGATGACGTAGAGAGTGATAGAATGACAATTAGGGAAGTTGCTTTCAAATGGAAATTCTTTATGGCATAATTACAACCAAAGATCATTAAAATACCACGTACCTAGCTAAAACATATTACAATTGTGCTGAAACCATCTACCCATAAATCACCACCCTCTATATCCTTGTGCCATGATTGTTCCATTAGTAGACCATCCTGTAGCTCATACTCATCAGTGTGGAACATTAGTTCTTATTTGCCACATAGACTATTAATCAATCAAGAATTAGTTTTTAAAGGTGATCTTTTAACATCTATTCATGTAAATACATGAGATGTAAATAAAATATCACAACATGCTTCTTCTAATAATGTTGTGCATGTATAAAAAGATAATTATCAAGCATTTCAAAATAATTACCACGTTACTATGATCATTCTTGTACGAGCAGACGTTCATATCCAAATGGAATCAATCTAACCATTCATTTCATTTAAAGGATACCTGCAACTTATCTTTTCTTTTCATGCATGTAATTAGATAAAATCTATCCCCTTAGATTTTTTGTATGCATGTAACTATATAATCTTTCTAAAATAATAGATATTCTTATAAGACATAAAAATAATTATCAAGCATTTCAAAATAATTACCACGTTACTATGATCATTCTTGTACGAGCAGACGTTCATATCCAAATGGAATCAATCTAACCATTCATTTCATTTAAAGGATACCTGCAACTTATCTTTTCTTTTCATGCATGTAATTAGATAAAATCTATCCCCTTAGATTTTTTGTATGCATGTAACTATATAATCTTTCTAAAATAATAGATATTCTTATAAGACATAAAAATACATGCCTCGTTTTAAGCGAAGGATAACATGATAAACATCATTATAATGCAAGCAAATGCAAGTACATTTTCGAAAATCATCTTTCCCAAGATAGAGCAATTTATACAATGTATTATATGCATAAAGAAATGCATTTCTCTAGAACAAAACTATTGTGTTAGTAATTATTTCTTGAGTCATTATGTCTTGCATGGTGATATATGTATTTTACAAAGGAAAGCTAATGCATTTATTGAAGTAATTACTTGTTTTACTTTCAAGAATCTATCATAATACTTATTCTTTTCTGCACGAAAATCATTGTTTCTCTTTAAAATATCTAACGCAATAGTTCTATTTTCATGGATATAATAAACTATTGGCTTTATGCTTTTTCATGTGTTATTTTTACATAGTTATTTTCAAGAACCCAACATAGTTTCTCTATATTTTTATGTACAAACTTCATATGCATTTGTTTCGAAGAAACAATCACAACAACGTTCTCATGAATTTTTTTTCAAGAAAGTGTCATAATCAATCTTTCTTTTGGGCATAAGAACTAAATAATAATAATTTTAACCTTCTATGCATTAAACCATCCAAATAAATCAAGCTATTCAATATACAATGCACAAATCATATACATTTTTACCCACAAAAACATGTAACTTTTGCAAACTCTTCCAAAGGAATTAACACCATTGACTTATCTTTCAACCATAAAAAAGCATCTTCTTTCGAAAGAAGATTCCTGTGAATTATATTATCTTTGTGCATTTGATCTATGCATAGTTTATTATATTTCCTCTTAGGTGTTCTTTTTTTAAAAGAACTCTCTTATGCATGAAAATCCATGGGAATCTTTTCCATGGATTCATTAAATAACTAATATTTACCAACACCGTAGAAATATTTGTACCATGACTAAGCACAAAACCATTGTGTTCTTTTCAAGAACACCACAAGTTTTATTTATTCTAAGATTATAGTTACATATATTTTATTCAACAAAGACTTATATCATATTAACACATAAGGTAGTTACTAAAATTACACATTTCAAAAGAAATCCCACTTTCTAAGAAAATAATATAAACTTTTATCTTTTATTCACCATAAGATTTATTTATTCCAATTAACCAAATGGTCATAGTTACTTATCTTTTCTTCAAGAAAGACTTATATCATATAAACAAAGAAAGACTTATATCATATAAACAGGTGTTAGTTATTAAAATTACACATTTCAAAATAAAATCCCATTTTCCAAGAAAATATTCTAATTAGCTTTTCTCTTTTATTTTTCACCGCCAATGAAAATATTTCAAAAATTACCATCTTTAATTTATATTCACTTCCAAGAAAATAACTTGGATTTGCTATTATTTCATACACAAGTGTGAAATATCTTTTTAAGAAAATAGCATGCATCATGTCCTTTCTTACATAAAAGGTATATTCAATGTTATATAAAGAGAAACAAGGTTACTTATGTTTTAATGCTACAATTATGTAATAAAAATCTTTATCTATATCTAGTAATATATTTTTATTTAATAGAAAAAATATATAATAACAAAAACAATTTTCATCTACTTAGTAATATATTTTCTATACCAAAAAAATATATGATAACAATCTTCATCTACATGTAATAATATATTTTCTTTACCAAAAAACATATATAATAACAATCTTTATCTACATGTACTATTATGTTTCTTTTAACGAAGAAAAAAATATAATCACAATTTTTATTTACATGTATTAATAATCTAAAGCAATAAGCCTTTCTTTTTGGTATGTAACTTATCAGAGGAAATATGAGTAAAACAATTATTATTTATTACTATTTTTCTATCTTTTCCCAAAAAAAAAGCTATATAATATTTTTTTTAATTTATGTTCATTCCTTTTTAAGAAGACTGATTTGTTGATAACCATACAAATTCGATGGGTATTTTTTTATTTTTATTTTTAATTCATGTGCACTCTATCTCAAGAACTATGCAAACCCATATGAATCCATGCTATCTATGGCCAATGTTGTTAATAAGCACTTCTAATATTCCATAATTCTGCTAAGAAACTCCCACAACTATATCAACAACCACATTGCTCTCGCTAATATCAAGCTGCAACACCCAGGCTTGAAAGATGGTCCGTAGTTCGCGGTAGCCACGATGCAATGATGTGGGACTCGCTCATGGAGAAGGTCAATGCAGACTCTCTTCCTTGCCTTGCCAAGGAAATGGTCTCCCTTGCAAACAATGTTTCCAAAGATTTGGGCTTCTCCCGGTCCATTTTTCATGGGAATACATTTAACCTCTTTACGTGAATGCAAAAATAGAGACCGGGCGGGAAACTGTGTAGTGATCGGGGGAGCTTGCAACTATGGCGACCGTTAGGGTTTAGGAGATGATCTAGGGTTCCACCTTGGCAGCGTCTGTTACAGGCCTGGAGAACCACAAATCTTGACTGGCAGCACTGTTTCGAAAGGGGTGACTGCTGTCAGACTGGATGGGCGCAGAGGGGTCCAGTGGGACCCCTACTTTCAACCAGGTTATCCTGCAGAAACGACATCAGAACATGAAAGAAGGAGTCAGAATTGAGGGTCAGAATAGCTCATTGCTGAACAGCAGAGACAAAAAGGAGAAGACACCAATGATGTCTGACAAGATTGTTTTTTCTGCAGAAGTCAGGAACACAGAGGAGCAGAATAGGGGAAGCAACCAAGACAACACCTCTACAAAGTATCAGCCCTCAGGAACGGAGGAAGCTGAATCGCAAGCAGACAAAGTGCAAAAAGACAAAAGTAAGAACAAATCGGAGAAGGAGGGGGAGTCCAGCGCGCTACCCAATAGCAACTAGGTAACTAGCAGTGCTTGTAAGCCAAAGAAAACAGACAGTCTACGGGTGACAATTTTTGACCCGGAAATCCAGACCTATAGGGAGCACATGGCTGAACATGCCATCATTTGCAAATTTATGGGAATCTGGCCAATTGAGAGGACTCTTTGCCAATGGATAAGACAGCTGTGGAAACCAAAAGGAGATGTGTAGTTACATCTAGGGGCAAGGGGGTTCTTCACTGTTGTCTTTACCAGTCTTGAAGATAAAGACAAGGTTTTCGAGGGTGGCCCGTATTTCCTAGCTTCAGCAGGCTTATACATGAGACCCTGGAAGCTAAACTTCGTCCCAGAAAAGGAATCTTTCACTCAAGTCCTGGTCTGGATAAGACTCTTCTCTCTCCCGATAGATTACTGGGGGTTGAATGCTTTAAAGCAAATAGGGGATAAGCTAGGAACGTTTGTCAAAGCTTCAGAGGCAACCTTGCAGAAAAGATATACTTCATATGCAAGAATTTGTGTAGAGATGGATGTGTCAGGAGCACTTCACGAAGGGGTATGGCTGGAGTACAGGGATCAAGAGTATTTTCAAGCGTTAGATTATGAACAAATACCCTTCAGGTGTCGTAAATGTCATGAGCATGGACATCTGATAAGGGATTGTCCTTTGAACAGAAAGGAGGCAGAAGAAGACAAAACCCAGAACAACAAAGACAAAAACAACTTTATCAAACCAAAGTACAAGGAAAAAACCTCTTCAGTAATCCTTTTGAGTATCTGGACCTGGAGACTGACTCGGAGGGAAAAGATAACACCACTGATAAGGAGGCAGAGCAAGAAGGACAGGAACAACCCCTAGTGGAAGGTAAAGAGACAGGAAATCCCAGTGATGAAGTCCACATGCAGGATAGAACAGAGGAGTTGAACTACGAAACAGAGATGTTAACCAGTGAAGTGGGAAGTGAGGATCAGGAGCTAGAGGATACTCTAGCAATGGAAGGTTTAGACCTAACAACACTTGTAGACAGATGGAAAGGCAACAGGATTGAAGCAGTACTGGAGGAAGAGATAAGGAAGGTCAAGGACCTCTTCATAGCATGGCATAAGGCAATCATAGAGAAGCAGAAGTACAAACTAGGCATCATCAAAGGAGGTAACCTTCAACACAATGCATCACTAGGCAAAATCTCTGGTTCAGTACACAAACGTCGCAGAGGCCGCAAATCAAATGGAGAACACCTACAGGAGCTTGGAGAGATCTTGATCAATGCAGGTCAGATAAAGCAGTTAAGTGAGTATCCGTCCTTCCTAAAAATTAGTTAATTATGAAGATTGTGTCTTGGAACGCAAGAGGGATGAATAGCCAAGATAAACAAAGGCTACTAAAGAGGAAGATGGAAAAAAATAATCCAGATATGTTGTTTTTACAAGAAACAAAGTGCAATAAAGGTCTCATAGAAAAGCCACGAGTCAAATTAGGAAGATATTTTGAAGTCCTAGAGATAGAAAGCAAAGGGCGCAAAGGAGGCTTAGCGACCTTTTGGGATACCAGGAGATATCAGGTCGTCACAGCTGAAGCCAGCAAGAACTAATTGGCCATGGAGGTGCAACCTACAGGTAACTCTTCCTCTTTCCTTTGCATCAATATCTACAGTCCTCAGAAGTTAGAAGATAAACTTGTCTTCCTAGAATCCTTAAACAAATTCATGGAAAGACACCCTAATGCAAACTTTATTCTGGGAGGGGACTTCAACATGATCACTTCCCTACTGGAGAAAAAAGGAGGGCTCCAGAAGCTTAATAGGGATGGAGAGCATTTTAAAGACTTTATTGATAACGCTAGATTAGTGGATGTTTACCCCAAACATGGTAAGTTCACCTGGAACAACCGAAGGGGGGGTGAAAGGCTGATTTCTTCAAGACTGGACTGCTTTCTAGTTTCGTAGAACTTATTATTAGATGGAAAGGTCACAGAGTCAAACATACTTCCTAGTGGAGGATCGGACCACTGGCCGATGTCTCTCATGGTCGAGATTCTAGGAACCCCCAGGAACAAACCCTTCAGATTCGAAAAGTTTTGGATCGAACACCCTAACTTCCTCACCATGGTGGAAAAGTGGTGGTCAGAACCTTTAGACGAAGAAGGATCTAAAATGTTCAATCTGCAAAAAAAACTAAAAAACATCAAATTGAAATTAAAGGACTGGAACAAAACAATTTTTGGAAATATATTTCAGGAAAAAGCAATCATTGAACAAAAGCTGGAACAAATTCACAAGGACGGGGTGGCAGGCTGCAGAGATGAGGAATCTTGCGCACAAGAGAAAGAGCTCACTCAACAATGGCACAATAGATGTAAGTAGGAAGAGTCCTTATGGAAGCAGAAATCTCGAATTCTGTGGCTAAAGGAAGGTGAGAAAAATACTAAATTCTTCCATAGATCAACCATGGATTACAGAAGTGCTAATAAAATCCTGGAACTGAAGAATAGTGAAGGTGATATCCTCAAAAATCATAGTGATATATCGGCTTTACTTTCGAATCAGTTTAGCCGCATAGCGCAAGAACCGGGGATCAACAGGGAGGCAGCCATTCAAGAAATAACCAATGCCATTCCCAACTCAATTACAGAGGAGCAGAACTGGGCCCTAAGAAAAACTATCACTATGGAAGAGGTCAAGGAAGCAGTCAGGAACATGCCTAATGACAAAGCGCCGGGGCCGGATGGATTCACCATCAACTTCTACAAAGCCTGCTGGAAAATTGTCAAGCACGATATTTGGGAGATTGTGGAAGACTCAAGAAGATATAAAACTATCCTTAAGTCTCTCAATTCAACCTTCATTGCTCTTGTTCCCAAAGTAGAGGAGGCCAACACTCCGGAATAGTTCAGACTAATTGCCCTCTGCAATGTCATATACAAGATCATATCAAAAGTAATTGCCAACAGGTTGAAGATGATCCTCCCGGGCATCATATCGCAAGAACAGTCAGGTTACGTGGAAGGAAGGAAGATTCTAGACAACATTTTGCTAGCCTAGGAGATGATTCACTCTCTTCATTCAAGGAAAGAAGCTCGAATGCTAATGCAGTTAGACCTATCCAAAGCTTATGACAAGGTAAGTTGGACTTACCTGGAAGCAGTTTTAGAAGCTTTTGGATTCAGCAAGCCATGGATCAAATGGATTTTAGCGCTTATTAAATCTCCTAGATACTCTATTCTAGTGAATGGAACTCCTTCAGTGCCCTTCAGCCGATCAAGAGGAATAAGACAAGGGGACCCTTTATCCCCCTTTTTGTTTGTCATTTTAATGGAAGGCCTAAGCAGATTAATTGCAAAGAGGAAAGCAGATGGCCAAATCAAAGGTTTACAGCCTATCAGATCATGTCCTGCAACCACGCATCAACAATTTGTGGATGATACCATGTTACACGGCACCCCCACAGTGAAAGAAGCCATAGAGTACAGAGATATTCTCCATCTCTTTAGCAAAGCCTCGAGCATGGAGATAAACTTCTCGAAATCAACCATTTTCTTCTTCAACACTCATCAGGCTGTCCAATCTCATCTCTCCAGACTGCTGGGGTTTAGAATTGGCTCCTTACCTTCCAGATATCTAGGAGCCCCCCTCACCCTTAAACCATGGCAAAAGGCTCATTGGGAGAAAGTCTTGGCCAACATGGAAAGGAGATGCAAACATTGGACAAACAGGGCCCTGAATTTTGCAGGCAGATTAGTTCTTACGAAAGCGATCTTGCATGCCATCTCCCAGTACATGCTTTCGATCCTACCAGCTCCGAAAGGCATCTTAGATCAAATAAGAACTATCCAGCATTCTTTACCAGTCTTGAAGATAAAGACAAGGTTTTCGAGGGTGGCCCGTATTTCCTAGCTTCAGCAGGCTTATACATGAGACCCTGGAAGCTGAACTTCCTCCTAGAAAAGGAATCTTTCACTCAAGTCCTGGTCTGGATAAGACTCTTCTCTCTCCCGATAGATTACTGGGGGTTGAATGCTTTAAAGCAAATAGGGGATAAGCTAGGAACGTTTGTCAAAGCTTCAGAGGCAACCTTGCAGAAAAGATATACTTCATATGCAAGAATTTGTGTAGAGATGGATGTGTCAGGAGCACTTCACGAAGGGGTATGGCTGGAGTACAGGGATCAAGAGTATTTTCAAGCGTTAGATTATGAACAAATACCCTTCAGGTGTCGGAAATGTCATGAGCATGGACATCTGATAAGGGACTGTCCTTTGAATAGAAAGGAGGCAGAAGAAGAAAAAAACCAGAACAACAAAGACAAAAACAACTATATCAAACCAAAGTACAGGCAGCGGGCCAACAGAAGAAGGAATACCAAAGGAGACACAAGGAAAAACTTCTTCAGTAACCCTTTTGATTACCTGGACTTGGAGACTGACTCGGAGGAAAAAAAGAACACCACTGATAAGGAGGCAGAGCAAGAAGGACAGGAACAACCCCTAGTGGAAGGCAAAGAGGCGGGAAATCCCAGTGACGAAGTCCACATGCAGGATAGAACAGAGGAGTCAGACGAAGAAACATAGATGTTAACCAGTGAAGCGGGGAGTGAGGATCAGGAGCTAGAGGATACACTAGCAATGGAAGGTTTAGACCTAACAACACTTGTAGACAGATGGAAAGCCAACGGGATTGAAGCAATACCGGAGGAAGAGGTAAGGAAGTTCAAGGACCTTTTCATAGCATGGCAGAAGGCAGTCATAGAGAAACAGAAGTACAAACTAGGCATCATCAAAGGAGGTAACCTTCTATACAAAGCATCACTAGGCAAAATCTCTGGTTCAGGGCACAAACGCCGTAGAGGCCACAAAACAAATGGAGAACACCTGCAGGAGCTTGGAGAGATCTTGATCAATGCAGGTCAGATAAAGCAGTTGAGTGAGTATCCGTCCTTCCCAAAAATTAGTTAATTATGAAGATTGTGTCTTGGAACGCAAGAGGGATGAATAGCCAAGCTAAACAAAGGCTATTAAAGAGGCAGATGGAGAAAAATAATCCAGATATGCTGTTTTTACAAGAAACAAAGTGCAATAGAGGTCTCATAGAAAAGCTACGAGTCAAATTAGGAAGACACTTTGAAGTCCTAGAGATAGAAAGCAAAGGGCGCGAAGGAGGATTAGCAACCTTTTGGGATACCAGGAGATACCAGGTCGTCACAGCTGAAGCTAGCAAGAACTACTTGGCCATGGAAGTGCAACCTACAGGTAACTCTTCCTCATTTCTATGCATCAATATCTACAGTCCTCAGAGGTTAGAAGAAAAACTTGTCTTCCTAGAATCCATAAACAAATTCATGGAAAGACATCCTAATGCCAACTTCATCCTGGGAGGGGATTTCAACATGATCACCTCCCTCCTGGAGAAAAAAGGAGGGCTTCGGAAGCTAAATAGGGATGGAGAGTATTTCATAGACTTCATTGATAGCGCTAGATTAGTGGATGTTTACCCCAAACATGGTAAGTTCACCTGGAACAACCGAAGGGGGGGTGAAAGGCTGATTTCTTCAAGACTGGACCGCTTTCTAGTTTCGGAGAACTTATTATTAGATGGAAAGGTCGTAGAGTCAAACATACTTCCTAGTGGAGGATCAGACCACTGGCCGATCTCTCTCATGGTCGAGATTCCAGGAACCCCCAGGAACAAACCCTTCAGATTCGAAAAGTTCTGGATCGAACACCCCAACTTCCTCACCATGGTGGAAAAGTGGTGGTCAGAACCTTTAGATGAAGAAGGATCCAAAATGTTCAATCTGCAAAAAAAACTAAAAAACATCAAATTGAAATTAAAGGACTGGAACAAAATAGTTTTTGGAAATATATTTCAGGAAAAAGCAATCATTGAACAAAAACTGGAACAAATTCACAAGGACGGGGTGGCAGGCTGCAGAGATGAGGAATCTTGCGCACAAGAGAAAGAGCTCACTCAACAATGGCACAATAGATGTAAGCAGGAAGAGTCCTTATGGAAGCAGAAATCTCGAATTCTGTGGCTAAAGGAAGGTGAGAAAAATACTAAATTCTTCCATAGATCAACCATGGATTACAGAAGTGCTAATAAAATCCTGGAACTGAAGAATAGTGAAGGTGATATCCTCAGAAATCATAGTGATATATCGGCTTTACTTTCGAATCACTTTAGCCGCATGGCGCAAGAACCGGGGATCAACAGGGAGGCAGCCATTCAAGAAATAACCAATGCCATTCCCAACTCAATTACAGAGGAGCAGAACTGGGCCCTAAGAAAAACTATCACTATGGAAGAGGTCAAGGAAGCAGTCAGGAACATGCCTAATGACAAAGCGCCGGGGCCGGATGGATTCACCATCAACTTCTACAAAGCCTGCTGGAAAATTGTCAAGCACGATATTTGGGAGATTTTGGAAGACTCAAGAAGATCTAAAACTATCCTTAAGTCTCTCAATTCAACCTTCATTGCTCTTGTTCCCAAAGTAGAGGAGGCCAACACTCCGGAATAGTTCAGACTAATTGCCCTCTGCAATGTCATATACAAGATCATATCAAAAGTAATTGCCAACAGGTTGAAGATGATCCTCCCGGGCATCATATCGCAAGAACAGTCAGGTTACGTGGAAGGAAGGAAGATTCTAGACAACATTTTGCTAGCCTAGGAGATGATTCACTCTCTTCATTCAAGGAAAGAAGCTCGAATGCTAATGCAGTTAGACCTATCCAAAGCTTATGACAAGGTAAGTTGGACTTACCTGGAAGCAGTTTTAGAAGCTTTTGGATTCAGCAAGCCATGGATCAAATGGATTTTAGCGCTTATTAAATCTCCTAGATACTCTATTCTAGTGAATGGAACTCCTTCAGTGCCCTTCAGCCGATCAAGAGGAATAAGACAAGGGGACCCTTTATCCCCCTTTTTGTTTGTCATTTTAATGGAAGGCCTAAGCAGATTAATTGCAAAGAGGAAAGCAGATGGCCAAATCAAAGGTTTACAGCCTATCAGATCATGTCCTACAACCACGCATCAACAATTTGTGGATGATACCATGTTACACGGCACCCCCACAGTGGAAGAAGACATAGAGTACAGAGATATTCTCCATCTCTTTAGCAAAGCCTCGAGCATGGAGATAAACTTCTCGAAATCAACCATTTTCTTCTTCAACACTCATCAGGCTGTCCAATCTCATCTCTCCAGACTGCTGGGGTTTAGAATTGGCTCCTTACCTTCCAGATATCTAGGAGCCCCCCTCACCCTTAAACCATGGCAAAAGGCTCATTGGGAGAAAGTCCTGGCCAACATGGAAAGGAGATGCAAACATTGGACAAACAGGGCCCTGAATTTTGCAGGCAGATTAGTTCTTACGAAAGCGATCTTGCATGCCATCCCCCAGTACATGCTTTCGATCCTGCCAGCTCCGAAAGGCATCTTAGATCAAATAAGAACTATCCAGCATTCTTTACCAGTCTTGAAGATAAAGACAAGGTTTTCGAGGGTGGCCCGTATTTCCTAGCTTCAGCAGGCTTATACATGAGACCCTGGAAGCTGAACTTCGTCCCAGAAAAGGAATCTTTCACTCAAGTCCTGGTCTGGATAAGACTCTTCTCTCTCCCGATAGATTACTGGGGGTTGAATGCTTTAAAGCAAATAGGGGATAAGCTAGGAACGTTTGTCAAAGCTTCAGAGGCAACCTTGCAGAAAAGATATACTTCATATGCAAGAATTTGTGTAGAGATGGATG
>APFE030585715.1:0-10061 GCA_000404065.3 Pinus taeda | reverse complement strand
GTCTTAAATAATGCATAACACATTTATACTTAACAACTGATTCATCTATGTTATAATAACAAAGGATGCCAGACGCATTTACAAAACTACACATTCAAATTAACAATCAGCCATCGACTCAAATGACATTATTTTCATCATAATAAGATATTAATCTAATAAAAAGACTATTTATGATGCATAAAATAAATTCATAAAAATATATCACATAGCATTTTTTCAATTCTAACACGTACAATAAAATCCAAAGGCAACATGTTACATAAACTAAACACAGTCAAATACTTAAAAACCTGTCACATTTTACCAGTGATAAAACACACATTCAGTCAAATACTTAAAAATCTCACATTTTACCAGTGATAATAAAACCCGTAACCAATGAACTAACATTTCGGCGCTGCAGCGGTTTTCAAGCAATGATGCAATAGATTTTTACAATATAAAACCAACCCATTTCAGCTATTGATGATGGTAATGTCAAACGGTCTACTACTAATGCAAAATAGAAAATACTACTTAATACCCTCTGGCTCTTAATCTTGTTTGGCGGATTCAAGAAACAGAATAATGGGAAAAGCTTCAAACTAGATAGGCGGCCAATATTCAACCACAAGTTTGTGTTGCTCTAACACCACCTTACGTCTGCACATTGGACACGAATGGTTACGATCAAACCATAAGAGAATGCACTTTGAATGAAAAGTATGTGTGCACGGTAATTGTGTCACAGAATTTATAGTGGAAAATGTTTCGTAACAGATAGGGCACATTCCCTTTTCTTGGCGACTTATAACTGCCGGCAACGCATCAATTGCATCACTAGTAATTATTTCTATTTCTTCGGCATCACTAGTAATTGTTTCTATTTCTTCTGAGTCGTCTGAAAAGTCAGCGATGCCAATACTGATAAATTCATATTTGAAATAGAATTTATACGTATCATTCTCCAGATGTTGTTTGATATCACGCCACGTGAATTTGGAATTCCAAATAATTTGAGTTTTACTGATTACATCGCTCTGTCGGCGGAAATCATGTATATATCTCATCACGATTACATTCTCCGCCAACGTATATGTTACGAGATAGTCTTCATCACTTTCACCAACATCACCAGCTCTGATTCTCGTGCGATGTATCATCACTCCCTCCCACTCTTCGTGCAACTCAGCTAGACTAACATTCTCTGTGATATTCTGCAATTCGTTTCTATTAACAGTCATGCTGGACACCAAATGCTCTGCATCTATATGATCTTCGCTTTGGGGCCTTTCAGTGGTTGTAATTGAGTCTGTTGCGTTTGAGTTTAGTGTGGCTTCCAAGTCTCTCAGAATACGGACAAGCACTTTTCCTCCATTATTGTTACTGCTTCTGTTCCCTTCTTCCATTCTTTCAACAATCGATCTAATCAAGAGATATGAAGTTTCGCAAGAGATAGCAAGATCTGATCTGGATTGTACCCCCGAATAGATCAACGATAGCAAGATCTGGATTGTAGCTCCGAATAGATCAAAAATACCAAGATCTGGATTGTTGTTCGGAATAGATTTTGATTTATATATACATAAACATTCAGATTGTATAAAGCCGACAATGACGCTGCCGTTTGACCTTTTCATATGTAAATTAATGGGTTATTATTATTATTATTATTATTATTATTATTAAAAAATGAATCGAGTGAGAAGTAATAGAATTGCATGAAGAGATTATAATATTTTGGACGAGTTAATTTTTTAAAGTAGTTTTACCGATAAGTTTATGTTTAAGTTAGGTTCAAATCTCCCGATAAATATTTATGGGGTGATCCTACTCAAAATTATAATGCTGGTGCTATTGTGGGTTGGTCATACTCAAAATCTATAATGATGGTTTGCAATTATTATTTATTATAATGGTGGTAAATTTGTAATAGTATATCTAGACGATATATTAATTTACAACAGGTCTAAGGAGGAACACATGAGACATCTGAATTATGTCTTACAAAGATTACAGCAAGAGAAATTATTGTTGAATTTGATGAAATGTTCATTCATGAAATAGGAATTAGTGTATTTGGGTTTTGTTATTTCCACTGAAGGATTGAAGATGGATCCAGAGAAGATCAAGGAAATCGTGGAGTGGCCTTCACCTAAAAGTAGATTTGAGGGAAAAAGTTTTCATGGTCTTGCTAGTTTTTATAGGAAATTCATAAAGAATTTAGGTAAGATCATTTTTTTTTTTGCATGGTTCACGGACACCTTCGGTCAGCGGGTGGTGCTACGTCCACAAGGAAAATCTAGGGCTGACACCCCTTAGCCTATAACAAGACCTGACCCCAAGAGCTTTCGGGAATTGACCCTGTGACCTCCCAAATGGCGAGGTCCCGACTTGACCAATTGAGCTAACTCTTTGGGCTAATTTTAGTAAGATCAATGCTCCTATTATTGAGACTATTAAGAAGGATAAAAAACCATTTAGATGGACTATTGAAGCAGAAAAGAATTTTCAGCTATTGAAGAAGAATATCATTGAAAACCCTATTTTGGTTCTACCTGATTTTAGTAAACCTTTCCAAGTGAAATGTGATGCCAGTGGAGAAGCTATTGGAGCTGTTTTAGGTCAGGAAGAAAAAACCTATAACTTATTTTAGTGAAAAGTTGAATGATTCAAAGAAGAAGTATTCTTCTTATGATAAAGAGTTTTATGCAGTTGTGCGGTCATTGAAGAAGTGGAGACATTATCTAATGTCAAAAGAGTTCATACTTTATTCATATAACCATGCATTGCAGTATATTATGCAGCAGCCAAAGCTTAACTAGAAACATGCCAAATGGGTAGAGTATCTTCAGGGTTTCCATTTTTTCTTGAAGCACATAAATGGCCAATCAAACAAAGTTGCAGATTGGTGAGCACCAATATTGCAGAAATAATGTTGTAACTCTTAGGCTTCCTACTTTACTTTTATCAACCTGGTAGTTCCTAACAAACTTGGAAGCGACGGTGTTGTATGCACAAGTACTAGTTCTTACTGCACGTTATCACTTGATCAGCCGACTAGGAGCTAAAGCCAACTTATATGGATTCTAGAAGAAGCTCTATGTGTGATGAAATGGAAAAGAGAGATTACTCTACTGATGTTATTCTACTTGCAGAAAGGAAGACTGAAATGTAAAGCAAACCAAAGAAATCCTAGTTAACCACTAATCCTACTTTTGCAGAAAGCACTATGAAAATCATGAAAAGAATGCCATTACATACTTAAGGGAGTAAACAACATCTAACTAATCTATTTCTATAAGCAAATAAGCAAAAAGCATATCTTTGGATTTTTATGTATTTTAATGTGAATTTGTCATGCATGTAATATATTTGTTTGTGAATGTAGCAGCGAATAAGTGGCGATGGATGGTAGTTTTGGGATGTGAGAAGATGTTGGATGGTGTGGATGGGTCTTAGGAGGTCTCAGGTGGCCTTTTGGAGGCTTTTCCCAAACTCGGCCTTCAAAAGAAAGCCTACAGGAAAATCTATAGGAGGACACAGGAAATCTACAAGAGGAAAAACAACGTTCTACAAGAGGCCTACAGGAGGAAGCCAAGAGAATTTTTCACTATTTTGAAGGTGTAAGAGTAGGTGGAGAAGGTAGATGAAGGTTGGAATGAAGTTTTGGGGCACCTATGGTCTACCAAGAATCATTATGAGAGAGAAAGATGATTGGATTTGCTCAAGGAGAGAGAGCAAAGTCTATAAAAAATGCAGGAAACTAAGGTAGAATTGAGGGGAGACTTGGGCGACCTGTAGAGCATGGATCAAATGGAGGGTGGAATGGCTGATAGTCTGGATTACTACTAGAACATATTGTTTGCATAAACAACTGACAGTCAACCAATAAGATTAAGCAAGCAAGGAAATAAGTGCATCTAAAATAAGATAGAGTTTTTGTATCAAAATAAACTATGATTTATGAAAGGAAATGTTGATAGCCATTGCATGAAAGAAAAGCATGAAAGGATACTATAGCAAATAAGGAAATGAGCATGATGAAGAAGTTTTGAAGCAAAGCAAACTAGACCATGAACCAACTAGAAAGCTGTAAACACTAGAAGTCCTATGAATGAGGAAAATTTGTTTTTTTGGGGCAGCAAGAGGGTCTTTGCCTCAAATCATTGTCCCAAAGGGAGGGAGAGAGGCCAAGGCATTACCGCTAGCCTTTTGGATATTTTCTTTATCGCTTCTTAACATGCTATAGAAAGCACAAATGGAAGCAAACTACCGAATTGTCAAAAGCAACCTATTCTTAACCATAAAAGAAATGTATCTAACAACAACCTAATCTACAAACTGAAATGAAACATACAAATACAAGTGAAGAGGAGCTTGGCTACTTGGATTGGGCCCGAACCCAAGAGCTTCAGCTCTCTGAGGTGACTCAGTGCTAACTCAAAAATGATTCCATCTTTATTCTCGAAAAAATAATAAGATTACATGAACTATCACAAGATAATAAGCTCGAAGTTATGCAGAGTTTACACAAGCAATGCTGCAGCAAAAGTTCAACAAAAATTTGACCAACTCCTTAGTGAGGCCCTAGGCCTCTATACTTATAGAAATGAAGCTCCCAACAGCTTCCTCAAAATCAGGGAGGCTTGGCTCCCAAAACTCGAGATAAACATTAGTTATCCTCCACTATGCTTAATTGACTGCTAATGCATGACTTGGATGCTTGTACTCCGAGCTGAGTGAATGGAAATTCAAAGAAAGGAGTAATAAATGAGGGGGATTCCCTCTTATAAGTCCTCTCCTTTGTCCACTTCGAGTTATTGCTGCCATTTTTCCACTGGATCCTTGACATTGACCACAAAAATCATCAATAATCTGCATTAAACACATATTAGACCTCATGGCATCATAACTAACTCAACTCACTCTATAAGCATAAATATAATCAGAAAATCATGCAATAAGCTAAGAGAATGTTTTATTTGACTAGGTTAGGAGGTTAAATGAGCCCATATAATTACCCATTTATGAGGCTCATCACAGATGCTTTAAGTAGGAGAAATACATTATTTCAAGAGAGTCAAATTCAAGTGTTAGGTTTTGATTTTCTTAAAGAATTGTATGAGACATATTTATATTTTAAAGAGGCATTTGAAGCTTGTAAGAATCATGTTTTGATGGATAGGAATAAATGGTTATATTATTTCTTATAAGATGGATTATTGTTTAAGAGAAATCAGTTGTGCATACCAAATTGTTCTATGAGGGAGAACTTAATCAAAGAGAAACATAGTGGTAGACTTGCAGGACATTTTGGTATAGATAAAACTTCTGAGTAGTTGAATAGATTTTATTTCTCATCGAAAATGAGATTTGAAGTGGAAATGTATGTGAAAACTTGTAAAGTCTGTCAATATGCAAAGGGAAGAAGCCAAAACAAAGGTTTGCATGTTCCATTACCAATTCCATATAGGCCTTGGGATATGGTAAGTATGGATTATGTTTTGGGCTTACCAAAGACTCAAAGAGGAAATGATTCAATTTTTATTGTAGTGGACGGAATTTCAAAAATGGCAGATTTTATTCCATGTTATAAAACTAGTGATGCTACTCACATTGCTAATTTGTTTTTTAAGGAGATTGTAAGATTGCATGGGTTGCCTAAGAGTATTGTCTCAGACAAGGATTCCAAATTTGTTGGACATTTTTGGAGGACACTATGGAAAAAGTTTGGAACTAAACTGAGTTTCAGTTCTTCCTATCATCCACAGACTGATGGACAAACTGAAGTTGTGAACATGAGTTTGGGTAATCTTTTAAGGAGTATTACTGCAGAAAATCCAAAGCAGTGGGATCAAGTATTGGCACGGGCTGAATATGCATATAATGACTCACCTAACAGGAGTACAGGACAAATCCCATTCCATATAGTTTATGGAATGCATCCCAGAGGAGTGTCTGAGTTAAGAAACTTCGGAAAAGATGAGATGAGAAGTGCAGAGGGAGAAGATTTTTCTTCAGAAATATAAGCAATACATGAACAAATTTAACAATAGCTACAGGATAGCAACATTAACTACAAAAATAGAGTAGACATGAGAAGAGTAGAAGTGAACTTTGAAGTTGAAGATTTGGTTTTAGCATACCAAAGGAAGGAAAGATTTCCAAAGAGGGAGTATAACAAATTGAAGTTCAAGAAAATTGGACCATGCAGAGTATTAAGGAATGTTTCTACAAATGCATATGAAATTAAATTACCCCCTGATGTTGGAATATCTCCAATTTTCAATGTTGCTGATTTGTACAAGTATGAAGGAGAAATTGCAAAAGATACAGAAGAAGACCAAGAGACACGGGAAATTGACTAGGTAAAACAGTTACCTACAACAAAGGAATTACAACCAGAAAAGATTTTAAACAAGAAAGTGATCAAGAAAACTAGAGGACAAGAGTACTTTTAATATTTGGTCAAATGGAAGGATCAACCAATTGCTGAAGCTACTTGGGTAACAGAAAACATGCTACAGAAATTGGGAAGTTCTGTAGAAGAGCTCATGGACAGGAGCCCATGAAGAATTTTATCCTCAGGAGTCTGATGCAGGAGCATAAGGCTTGAAGACAAATTCAAAAAATTATTCCAAAAATACAAAAAATATTACAAGCAAAGGAGTGGGATCCTTTAGCCATCAATTTCCATGTTTTTCTAGTTAAGCATAGAGCTAGAATATAGGATTTGATCATGATGTAATAAGTTTTAGTTAGTTAGTTGTAGTGGAGATTCTTGAGGAGAATGCCTCACAAGAGAGATAGGGTTAATAAATTTTATCCTTTGAATTAGAATATGGTTGTTAGGATGAATCAATACTTATGTAATTTTCACACTATTGTAAGGGGATTTTGACTGTTGAAGAAATTTGGCTTTCTTGGAGTAAATCTAGTAAATTGGGAAAATTTAGTTTTTGTGCATGTGAATGATAAATTCCTTGTCGAATACCGAAGGATAATATCCTTTGAAACCTCTATGTTTATTGTGAAATTCGAGGGTTAATTGGTATTCTGAGAGATGGAAGGAAATTGTGTTGACTGTGTTAAATTCTGCGTTTTCTTTTTAACTGAGTTTCTCGTGAAATTTTGAAGTCCCTCACCGCTGTGAAAACCTTGTGAGAATCCTAGTGGTCCTCGGTCTCGAAGCTCTGAGCTTCGTTTTCATCTGTTGGCTCGTAAAGTGGACAGTCGAGATCAGTAGAGGAAGACCAATGATGCAGTGGCATGAAGATCGATTTTGACCATTGGATCTCGATTGAGATAGATCAACGGTGTTCGTGCACAAAAGTTAACTGACAGCTAACAAGCTGAGGCGGGTTGGAGAAACCACAAGTGGATTTCAGGTGGAAGAAAGGCCATAAGTGGTATTTTCCGATTAGTTTCGATTCCATACACATCGTGACATGTAGCTGAGAGGAGAGAGAAAGAAACTGCTTATCGGGTGGGTTTAAAGTGCGCAAGTTAGTTGGTCGATATGCATGTGAGCCATTAGATCTAGTGGAGTGAGATCGATGTTGATAGAGGTTGAGTAGGTTTGAAGTCAGGGAGTGTTGTGACAATTGGATCTTGAATAGATCAATAGTGGAGAAGCGCCGACAAGCTTTTAGAAGGCGGATTTCAAATTTTATTAAACTAAGGTTTGTATTACCGTCGGGTTCGGTATGGTGGTAGTTTAGCGGAACTCTGCAATTTTTGGAGGGCTGCTAACTTAGTGAAGCTCTAAAGGTTATCATTGGATGACAGAGAGGTCATTGAACCAACATTTACACTCGCAAACAAAAGTAGAAGATATAATCTCACAATTTGGGAGATTAACACTCCTGCCTGTACCCAGAGTGTCGTCACCTTTGGATATGCCTCCAAAGATCATAATACACTCCATTAGATAAAATGCAGATCAAACTCCTATATGGCTCCTCACTTTCTCTCTCGGTTTAATGATCATTTTAGTACCATATGAGAGGGGGTTCATACCCCCATATAAACACACTCATCTTCCTGCCTACAACTATAAAAATCATGTCAATCAATTAATTAACTGAAATCTTGCACATTAAATCATCAATTTTGGGGCATAACTTGAAAGACACTAATTTTTTCTTCTGATGTGGTCTCCTCCTCTTTTTCGTAAAATCCTACCTTTCTGTCTACCTCTTCCCAGTGTTGTTGCTCTTCTTCTTCTTTTCTGCCTTCTAGCATTCCTAGCAGCAGTGGGGGACTCAATTTAAGGCCAATCCAATTGACCTACAACCTCTGCATGGAGCGCTTTCACATTGGCACTCTCCTTAATGCCTCTTTCATCCTCATTGGGGAGTGATACTCCCTGATATGCAAACTGTGTGTTAAGGTGTTCTATCTCCTCATACAAGCATGCACACAATAACCCCCCACTAACCTTTCCATATCCTCAAAATGTGCAATGGCTTGAGCCTAGTCACTAGTATATCTAGGGGCAATCTGAGGACTATGTGCAAGCAGGTTATGTGTGCTGATGAGTGCCATGGAGTCTGATGGCTCAACTCTGATCATTAAGGGCTCATTCTACTCCTTTATCATCAACTTTCTTATTTCTGCTGCCCTTAAATATTCATGGTTCATGCATGAGGCCATGGCCATTAGTTGCAGGTCCCCTAGCCTAGCATTGGGGTCCCACACATTCATGTATGTGAGGGCCATGTTATGTAGATATAATTCTGCCATCTTTTCCTTCTCTTCTGATGTGCTTTGGTCATGCAGGTCCATAAATTGCCTGTAATCTTGGAAAGAGATTGTGCCTCTTTGTGCTAAAGTCTTGATCTCAAATTGCATCCATTGGTCCTTGAGATATAGGCCATAGGATTTTGTTGGTGTCCTACATTACAATGCCTCCGTGGACTAGCTGGCCATGCATGCCAATTGGGTCTCTTTCTCTTGCAATTTTCTTCTTAGCAATTCATTTTCAGTTTCCAAGTGACTTCTTATGTTTGCTTCTCTGTGTCTGATAGCGCTTAATTCTCTGCCCATTTCTTTGAGTTTGTTCTCCATGTGACCAATATCCTCAACTCCCTTGGATTTGGCTATTTGCATCCACCTATGTCTCCTTATTCTTTCTTTCTCCAACTCAAAGAATAGTGGAATTGTAAATTTTTGTGTAATGATTCCCCCCCCCCACCAAAATAAATAAATTATTTTAGTAAGAGCCAAGACTAGGCTAGGGGTCAGGTTCTTATGCCTCTGTTTCTTCCTCCTTCCCCTGTGGCTATCCTTATACCCTTTTTCAAGTTTTTAGGTCTCTTGTAGTTTTGACAGGGTCTCCTGTAGAACAATCTGTGCCTCCTGTAGACTGTTTTTGAGTCCTGTAGTTCTACTTTTTCTTTCCATGTCGGAGACCTAGGACTCCCCCTTTCATAAGTGATAGGTGTCTTGGAAGGGGATTCTTTTTCTTGGGCAGAGGGTGAATCTTCAATAACAATTGGCACTTTGGAAGAAGGCTAGGGTTTCCCTATTTTAATCGTTGTGCTCTTCCTATCCCTAAAGTACATTGAGGTCTGTCTCTTCCTCTTTTGTTTTGGTTTAATTGGGGTGCTGAGCACAGTGAGAGAAGTTTCTCCCTCTCTTTCTAGGGTCTCACGAAACACTTTTGTCTTTTCTGCCCCTTTTTCTTCTCCTTTTGTCTCTTTCTTTGTCTCTGTTTGTTCTGTTTCTCCCTACTCTATTTTGGTTTCTTTCTTATTCCCTTCTTGTTCCTCTAAAGCACCAATTTCTTCTCCTTCTCCCCCTTTCTACTCTTCCTCCTCACTACAAGTGGGGCTAATATCATAGGTTAGGGCCTTGATGTCATCTTCAACAGTCATGTTTCGGAAAATTTCCCATGTTATAGGGATTGTAAAGGTATGGAGGGTTTCTTCCACTAAAATTTTGATTAACCCATGGTGAGCTAGCTGGTCTGGATTTCCTGCTTTTACTTTAGTACTAGAGTTAATGAGAAACTGTAGTAGGAAGTAAGGAATGTTGAGCTTTTGAGGGGTTGGAGTGTCCTTGCCATACCTTAA
>APFE030585711.1:6836-17766 GCA_000404065.3 Pinus taeda | reverse complement strand
AAGTAAATATCTCAGTCGAAACCCTTCAAAGGTGTTGGAATAAATTCATGGCCCCATGCTACTCTTACTATCAATTCTGTTTTGTCTAAATTATATCTAGGAAATGTAGACTGCTATGTTTTGAACATTCTGATATTTCTAGGTAATTTGCGAATAACAACAGAGGGCTCTGCTCATTTTTTGCTTGCATTTATACAATTAAAGTTTTGTAATCTAAGAGTATTCTTTTTTTAAAGGGTTTTACTTTAATACAACATAATGGTTTGTGAGAGTCCCTTTACACTTAAATTCTTATGGAAAGAAGGTTGTGCATAATTTCTCTTCCAGATGAATTTGTTAGTTTAAGAAATAAAGCTTTATTGCCTAACTATATTCAACACTACGACTTGTTGATACTAGTTTTTCGTTTCTAGGTTTGCCTTTGATGTTTTGCTACTTCTCTACATATTTACTACATTTCTCAGTGAAATATTGTAGGTGGTTCCCTGTTCTATTCATGTAATATTTTAATTTAGGAAACTTTCAAAAGAGACCTCATTGTAGAATAAAACAACTAAGTAATTAAATTAAGTAATAACTCAGAAAAAGAAAAACTTCTTTATCTATATGAATTCAAATCTTTACTTCAAAAATTATCACTTATCTGTATATGCTGCTTTCAGACAGATTTTACTTATCCGAAGATTCTGCTTCAAGTTTTGGTCTACCCAGACATGCACTTATTTTCATCCCTACCGTGAGACTCTTTATACTAGAGAATCTCTCCTCGTTCTACCCCTGAACCCAAGGAATTCTTTCTCTTCTTAGAGAATGTGTGTATCTTCATTTATCTTGTCTTAACCAGACATAGCTCCCCAAGAACTACCTGACCTCTCAACGCATTCTCTTCTTCTCTGTTACTCTATTCCTAATCTCAGATACCCAATCCTCTTGATATTTTTTCTTTCAAATACCCTCGAAGATTTAGTTTTTGTTTTCTTGGAATAGGTAACTGCCTCTTTTAACTAATTAATAAAAAGAAACAGTATTTACTAATAACTACAAAATTCCTTTCCATAACTTAATTTAAGAACAGTTTATAATTTTCAAGAAAAATAATAGTTTTGTTTGGCTGTAGTAAAAACAAATATTTACATTAACGGGGGATATTACATCTTCCCCCTAAAATGGAACATCGTCCTGATGTTCTTCTTCCACAAATAAACCCAGAAAGTTTTCTTTCATAACCTACTCATCTTCCTAGGTGGACTCTTCCAACCCATAATGCTGCCACTACACTTTAACCTGGGTGATAACTCATTTCTGCAGCGTTACCTCTCTCCAATCTAGTATAACCAAAGGTTTGACCAAGAACTCGCCTTTCGGTTTGACCTGAACATAGCAACAAAATGCATTCAGTCTTTAATCAATTTATATATTTGCCTTCTTAAAGAGAGACTATATATGTATTTATATATATTAACTGAATGTCTTTCCATATGATTACATGATTAGCATCATAAATATATTTCTTAATTAGAGAAACATGAAAAACATTGTGTACACAAATGTGAATGGGTAAGAAAAGTTGGTAAGCCACTGGTCTAATTCGTGGCAAGATTTGAAAGGGTCTGCAAAATCGTGGTGCTAATTTAACACACCTGGTCCATTGCATGGTGCTTTTCTTCGCTCACATTCGAATGTAGACATGATCCCCTACCTGGAATTCTTGAAATCTCCTCTTCTGATCAGCAAAGTTCTTTTTCCAGTCTTGAGAAGCCTTTAAATTGGTCCTTACCATTTTTCACCATTTCCTCCATCTCTTCTAACATATCTGATCCCAACAACAACTTATCCTCCAGTCCACTCCAACTCAAGGGTGTCCTGCACTTGCGCTCGTCTAATACCTCAAAGGGACTCATTCATAAGGACGCATGGTACTCGTTGTTATAGGTAAACTCCACCAGGTGTAGATAATCTTCCCATTTAGTGGGCTGCTGCATGACATAAACACGTAGTGTGTCTTCAATAACTTGATTCACTCGTTCAGTCTACCCATCCGTTTTGTGGATGATAGGCTGTACCGAAGTGTAGTTATGTGCCCAATCCCTCAAAGAGGGCTTTCCAGAAGGCTAATGTAAATTTTACATCTTGGTCGGAAATGAACATCTTGGGAATTCCGTGCATTTTAAAAAAAATTTGCATAAAAATATTGGTAATTTGGACTGCTCTATAAGTTGATTGGACATGTATAAAATGAAAATATTTGCTCAATTTGTCCACCACCACCGTGATGGAGTCGTTTTCCCTTCTTGATTTAGGCAGCTCGGTAATGAAGTCAATAGATATTGTTTCCCATTTTCATTCTGGGATGGGCAGAGGGTAAAGTAACCCTACTGGATGTTGGTGCTTAGCTTTCACTTACTGGCACTCCAAGCATTTGTCTAAGTATTTTCCACCTCCTTCTTCATACCAGGCTAGAAAAATTCCTTCCGCAGGGCGGAAATCATTTTTTTGGTATTCGGTATGGCCTGCATAGGGAATCTTATGGTATTCATCTAAAATTAAATTTTTAAGATGTTTCTAGTTAGACACATATATTCTTTTCCTATAAATCAACAAATTTTATGCATTTATTTCATAACCCAATTGTTGTTCATGGCTGTTAGGAATTTTTGCTTGCTACCATAAATGTTTATATGTTGAATCTTGCATGGCTGATTGTTGAATCTGCCCAAAAACGGTAGTTCGTGATTCGCTAAAAGAAATTTCATATAAATATCTTACTTTCTGGCTTAAAGCATTTGCCACCCGATTTTATTTTCCTTTTAAACGTTTGATTTCGAAATTGAATTCGCTCAGGAAATCTGCCCAACGAGCTTGCCTGACATTTAAAGTTGGTTGTTTGAAATAATTAATCAGACTATGGTGGTGAGTCATTAACAGAAATTTCTTACATAATAGGTAATGCCACCACATTTTCAAAGCATGTATGACCGCCGTCAGCTCCAAATCATATGTTGAATACTTTTGTTCATATTCTTTAAGTTTTCTAGATTCATAAGCCACCACTCTACCTTCTTGCATTAATATGCCGCCCACGCCTTCCTTAATAGAATCCGTACAAACCACATATTCTTTGTTGGGATTAGCAATGCTTAGAATAGGTGCTATAGTAAGAAGGTGTTTGAGTTGATCAAAGCACCTTTGATAGTCGGTGGTCCATCTAAAAGTATTTCCTTTCTTTTGTAAGGAGGTAAATTATAGGATATGCCACTCTAGAGAAACCCTCCACAAATCTACAATAGTAACCAACTAGACCCATAAAGGATCTTATATCGGCTACATCCTTTGGTACCATCCACTCCATAATGGTTCTTATATTTTCTAGATCTACTGAAATTCCATCCTTGGTGATAACATGTCCCAAGTATTAGATGTGCTCCTTAAAGAAATCACATTTATTGTACTTGGTGTACAGTTGATGTTCTCTTTGGACTTGCAACACAACACGAAGATGCTCCTTATGCTTCTCCATGTTTCGAGAGTAGATCAATATGTCATCAATGAGGATTAATACAAATTTATCTAAGAACTAATGGAATATGCTATTCGTGATACACATGAAGGTAGCTGGGGAGTTAGTTAACCCAAATGGTAAAACCACAAACATATAATGACCATAACGCGTCCTAAATGATGTTTTGCAATATCTTCCTCCTTTATCCTAATCTGGTGATATCTAGAACGAAAATAGATCTTTGAGAAGATGGTTGTACCTTTCACCTCGTCAAATAACTCATCTATACGGGGAAGGGGGGATTTGTTTTTAATGGTCAACTTGTTTAGCTGGTAGTAATCCATGCACATCCGCAGGGTTCCATCTTTCTTTTTCACAAATAATACCAAAGCTCCCCAAGGGGACATAGTGTGGTGGATATACTTCTTATCAAGTAATTTTTGGAGTTGCATT
Source organism: Pinus taeda (assembly GCA_000404065.3). Lineage (NCBI taxonomy): Eukaryota > Viridiplantae > Streptophyta > Pinopsida > Pinales > Pinaceae > Pinus > Pinus taeda. The sequence continues at coordinate 13,814 of APFE030585711.1, read as the reverse complement.
TTTAATTCTGTTAGTTTTGGTATGCTCATTTGGTAAGGTGCTTGTGAAACAGGGGCAACCCTTGGAATTAACTCAATAGCAAAGTTTATGTCTCTTTTTGGGGGTAGGCATGATATTTCTTCAAGAAATGCATCTGGAAAATTTTGTATCACAGGTATATTCTCTAGGGACACAGATTTATCTTTTGATTCAACATACCCTACATGGATGGCATAGACTTGACAATCTTTTCTGATGCATTTGGATAACTGGGAGGTTGTTATAGGCCTTAATTGCAGAGGATTCTGCACACTTTGAATTTCTTGTCTCTCCCCTACCTCATCTCGGAAGTTAACATTTTTTTGTGTTACAATTTATGAGGGATTAGTGTTTCTCCAACTAGTCCTTGCCTATAAGAATGTCGTATGACCCTAGGGGTAACACATTCAAATCAGATATAATAGGTTGACTAGCTATGTTTAAAGGACAATTGCTTACTTTAGACAAAACTCTTCCTTTTGCTCTTGTGGCTAGCTGTACTAACCATGTATTTTTAAATTTAATAGCTTGTAATTTACATTGTTCCACTATCCTGGGACTAATGTAACTTAAAGTGGCCCTGAGATCTATTAAAATAGAACAGGTCTGGTCAAAATAGTACCTTCAAATTCAACCATGCTTGGTTGAAACTCTGTGTGATGATCTTCAAGAGCTGTGTTAATTTTGGGGATGCTCGTTTCCACTTCTCCCACCATGGATGCCTCTTGAATTTGTGAGATTTGATCTGCTCCCTTGCAATGGGGACAATTTTTGACATAATGCGGGCGTCCACATCCCCAACACTACACAGGTGGTCTATTAATAAATTTTACTTCATTTCTACCAACCTGTTCATTCGCTCTAGTTTCAGTTGGTACTTTAAATCTAGGTTTATTCACGTTTCGGTTAGTTTGACCTTTATACATTCCTTTGTTGTTGGTTCCCTTATTCCCCTTGTGGATGGGAATAAATTTATTTCCCTTTTTGTCAGCCCCTTTCTTGCTCGTATCACTCTTTGTTTTATTTTGTTGATAGAAGATCCGTGCTTTCTGAATGACTTCATCCATAGTTTTTGGGTTGTCAAATTCCATCATTTCCTTCATGCACAATGGAAGAGTGCTGATAAACCGATGTACTTTGGCCTTTTCTTCATGAATGTACGAAACATATCACAATAATGAGGTAAATTTTGTTATAAACTCATCCCTGGCCATTTGGCCCAGACGAAGATGATGGAATTATTTTGCTTTCTCATCATAAAACCTTTCTGTCAGATATTTTTCCTTAAAAAATGTCTAGAATTTCTCCGAAGTTATGTTTTTCTCATTGACCCCACGGACTGTTTTTACTTCTTCCCACCATAATGTGGCTTTCCCTTGAAGTTGGAAAATGGTTAGACGTGCCTTCAAATTTTAATCATACTCGTATAGCTGTAAATACTTATTCATATTAGTTAACCATGCTTCCGCCACCTCTTCTTGCTTACCATCGAAGAGAGGAGGCTTGATTTTCCGAAACTCTCCTTAGAGTTCGATTTTCTATTTTTTTTAGTCTTGTGATCAGACACATTACCTTCTTCTTCTTCTTGGTTTTCTTCACCTCCTTTCGATTCTACATTTTCAGTCTGAAATTCTTGTTCCCCAGTTGTATAGTAGTGTTCGGGGTTGGGAACCAGTGGTCGATGATTTTGTCTATCTAATAGGCTTTTAAGGATCTTTTCTTGTTCCTGCTTTAATCTTTCGTTGTTTGCCTAGAGTTGATCCATTTCTCCTTTCAATTCTTGCACAGTCGCCCGAATGTCTGTATTGGGATTTTGCAGCTCATCCCCTAGCTGCACCCAAACCTTAGGATTGCCTTCCTGAAATGGTGTTGATCTTGTTCCTAATATAGAACTGTGTGGTGGTTTCCCAGTTCACCTAATACTGATTTTTGCTGGCTCCTACGTGCACAACATCAAATTTGTTATTCCTTATTCTAGAGGTCTTAGTTTTGGAAACCTAAGTGCTCTAATACCATATGTAACACATCCTTATAACAATGCAATTTTTTTATTATTATTACCCAAATACCTTAGTAATAAATTAACTTCAATAAATTGACATTGTATTGAACTATAGATTAATAATAAAAAAAGATTCTCAAATATTAACCTTACAATGCGTGGGTTCATAAACCCTGTAGGATTACATGTATGTGTGATTAAATGACATTATGGTCACAATCGTTTGATATTTATGGAGGTTTGGATTGAGTGTTTAATGCCATCTGCTACTGTCCTCAAAATCCCGCCAACTGTATGTGATATATTAAAGACCTGGTTGCCCTGACCAGGTGGTAGTATGATGCACTCTAAATTATTATATGACTGTATTTTCCTTGGGATTCACTTACCTCATCCACTACTCTGATTGACTTTAAGGTTCAATCAGGACTTGGGGGTTTTTTCATTCAACTCCCAGTGGTTTTGCTCCTGTTCATCATTTTGCTATTTCAGAACTTCCCTGGTCTTCGGTTCTGCTCCGGCCTAGTGTATTGGGTCCTGATTCCTCTGGTTGTCTCACAAGCCGTAGGTGTTGGTTTATTCCTTAGCTCCGTCCCTCAGTATCTGGCTTCTTATCGAAACTTTCTATCTCTCGCCATAGATTCTTCAAAGGCTGGACTTCATTCCGCTATACCAGGATTTTTCTCTATTTGTGTACATGATGATAAGCTTCAATTGTTTTTTTCTTTGTACCTTATTCTTTTATTGTTAGTTTTTCTATAGTTTATGATGAAGTTAACAAATAATCTCTAATTATTTGTTTCTTTTCAGGTGTTGAAGCTTTCAGACGGTGCCAAGGAAGAAACCCTCTTACCGGCTTGGTCTTTCCGGAAAAGGAAACCTTCCCACATTGGGTATTTATCCTCTACTACTCTTTTGCTCAGCAAGACTCTGTGGCCGCAGGGTCTAGAAATTATTAGAGACATGATACTAATTTCATGAGGATCTTCCTCAACTTATGGGAGTTTCATATCCTTTGATTAGTTTCTTTTTTTTACTGTGTAATTTAGTTGGTTTGGCCACACTTTATAAGTTTCTTTTAAGTATGTAACGTAAGTGGTTCAACCACATATTACAATTTATGGGTAGTTTTCTTAGACCGTTGTTTTCATACAGACAGTGTTATTGGAAACTTATAAGAAGAATGTATTTTTCTAGCTACTGTTAATATTTCTGTTCTTTTGTTGAAACATTGTTCGTGCTAGTTCCAATTTTTATAAATGTATCCTCTAGTTTTTGGTGTGGGCTTATTGTAGTGAGTCATACATCTGAAAGGTCGATCTCTTTCCTTCCATTTAAATGTCTTTGTTAAATTATGGTGAAGGATTGGGATATTTTGAAATTTATGGCGCATCCTAGCCATATATGAGGAGTCTGGTAATGGCTCGGAATTCTCAGTTTCGCTTTTGTCTCTTATATGCTCATAACAGGGATGTTTACCAATGTTTGAACTTGTTTTTTTTTAAGTAAATATCTCAGTCGAAACCCTTAAAGGGTGTTGGAATAAATTCATAGCCCCATGTTACTCTTACTACCAATTCTTTTTTGTCTAAATCATATCTAGGAAATGTGGACTGCTATGTTCTAAACATTCTAATATTTCTAGGTAATTTGTGAATAGCAATAAAGGGCTCTACCCATTTGTTGCTTGTGTTTATATAGTTAAAGTTCTATAATCTAAGAGTAATTTTTTTTTTAAAGGATTTTAATTTAATACGACATAATGGTTTGCTAGAGTCCCTTTACACTTAAGTTCTTATGGAAAGAAGGTCTTGCACAATTTTTCTTCCAGATGAATTTGTTAGTTTAAGAAATAAAGCTCTATTGTGTAACTGTATTCAGCACTACGACTTGTTGATACTAGCTCTCTGTTGCTGGGTTTGCCTTTGATGTTTTGCAACTTCTCTAAATATTTACTGCATTTCTCATTGAAATAATAAGGTGGTTCACTATTCTATTCATGTAATCTTTTAATTTAGGGAACTTTCAAAAGAGACCCCATTCTAGAATAAAACAACTAAGTAATTAAATTAAGTAATAACTTAGAAAAGAAAAACTTATTTATCTATATGAATTCAAATCTTTACTTTAGAAATTATCACTTATCTATATATGTTTCTTTCAGACATATTTTACTTATCTGAAGATGCTTCTTCCAGTTTTGGTCTACCCAGACCTGCACTTATTTTCCTCCCTATTGTGAGACTCTCTTTACTAGAGAGTCTCCCCTCGTGCTACCCCTGAACCCAGGGAATTCTTTCTCTTCTTGGAGAATGTGTGTATATTCAACTATCTAGTCTTAACCAGACATAGCTCTCTAAGAATTGTCTAACCTCTTAGCACAGTCTTTTCTTCTCTATTAGCCTATTCCTAATCTCAGATACCTAATCCTCTTGATCTTTTTTCTTTCAAATACCCTCCAAGATTCAATTTTTGTTTTCTTGGAACAGGTAACTGTCTCTTTTAACTAATTAATCAAAAGAAACAATATTTACTTAAAACTACAAAATTCCTTTCCATAACTTAATTTAAGAATAGTTTATAATTTTCAAGGAAAATAATAGTTTTGTTTAGCTGTAGTAAAAAAAAAATATTGACATTAACGAGGGATGTTACACTTCAATAGTTATGAGAAAAGGATATCACTGAGGATTGCTTTTGATATAGGTCACATTAGCCCTTAGCATAGTTAGAAATTTTCCAAAAAAATTTGAACTCATGACCTTCACACCATAAAATATCTTAACAAAACCCCTATATTCTATACCATAGACATTTAATAATTTTTTTTATGTATATCATTTTTCTAATATAATTAATTATTCTCATTTTTATTATTATTTTAATATAAAACTTTATGCCTCCATTTTAAATTGCTATTTTAATTAAATAAAAAATTTAATTGTTTCCTCAAATGAAGAATCTTACATTTTTCGCAAAATATCAAACGCAATGGCATATTTTCCACTGTCTTTTAAAAATGTTAAATATTATTAACTTAAAAGCAAAATATTAAATTTTATTAACTAAAAGACATTATTGTTTCTTGTAATTAAAATACTTATGTTATATTTATCTCGACAAAATTATGGATTTTGGATAATTTATTATAAATTGTAATTAAAATACAAATTGTTTTTGATAGTATTATTGGAATATAAATATTTACTTTAAAATATAAATTTTGATGTCTTCCCTTTTCGATCTCACTCTACCACATATGAAACTAAATTTATTGGTAGGTTTGTATAAAATTAGAGTAGTTGTTGGAAATAAAGAGTAACAGTAATAACATAAAATCAAAAGATGAGATAATTAGAACATGGTAACCAATTCATGTGTTTAATGACGTCACAAGCGCTAGATCCTTTGCACTCAAATCTCATGGCATTGTAGGTTTAAACTCACATTGGACATGATTTTCGTTTGAGGTAAGTGGGTTTCCACTCTGTTGAGGGAAGCCTATAGTTGCCTTTGCTTTCGTTGAATATGATTTGGGAAGGAAACGATGTCGTTCATGTCCTCATGTTTTTCTCTTAAGGCCCTTCCAAACAACGTCTTGAGCTACCAATGGAGAGTTACAAAATGCATGTAATGGTTCATTCTCTCCCTAGTATGACTAGGGTCAAGAAGACAGTGAGAAACCTCGTCCAGTAACTCAAAATATGAGTAAGCCTATCATTCCTAGGAAACATGATTCTCAAGCCTTTGAATATTCCCTCAACTACTCATAGAGGTAGCTGAGTAATATGTAGGCGTAGCCTCCTCGGCTTGTGATTGGGCTTGTGTGTGGCTTTGTTGGACATAGCCACCTACCCTATGGTGCCAACACATCCACTAACGCAGCATGAAGTAAACACTTAACACTAAGGCAATAAAGAGCCAAAAAATACAAATCCCTCAACTTTCATAGGTTCAATCAGAAGTCAACCCTTGAGAGATGAACAATGAAGTAAAATAAGAGAGACACAATGCTTCTCCTCCAGATGCCTCATACAAACAATCAACTAAACCTCAAAAATTCCCACACAAACTCAATAAGATATAATAGAATGTAGGATTGTGGCAAGCCAATCCACCAAAAGTGTAAGTATGAGAGATCACCCAACGCCCAAAGTGGGTGATCACTAATCCTTACAATGAAACAAAACCTCTAGATGTAAAAGACAAAGAACAACAATAGACGCCTTCAAAAATATTATTTCAAATCCCACAATGAACCAGTCATAGATAACTAAGGGAAGAAGTGCATAAGGCCTAGATAACAAGGACACTAGTTTGACATAGAGGAAAGAAGCCACGACCTAGAAAATCAAGAACCTCGAGCCTAAATCCCATCCAATGCAACCTAACTAGTTTTTCGAGCACTCGATGTAGACTCCATCCTCAACATTACTACCCACACATGCTACAACTCTACCTAACACCTAGAGAACAAAAGAATTCTCAATACCATTCCTCACTCTCGCAACAATAGCCCTGACTTACCAATTTAAAATAGGAAAGTTCCCCTCTACTTTTTGAACCTTTGACCTCGTCAAAATGTCACTTAGAAACTAGACACTGAGAGGTCGAGGAAAATCCAACCCTCATTAGGGAAGAAAACAACCGAGGGCGTAAAATTTCATCTCTCTACTTGGAAACCATAGAGGAATAATCTAGAGTTTGACTAGCCATTACAAACAATGCTATCCTTCACATGTTTTATGCATAGGGTGGGTGGCCATACCACCCCTCTTAAATGCCTTTGAAATTTAATGACGTGGCGGGACCTTCGTTGGAGATTTCTTTCTTTTTTATTTAAATAAATTTTAATAGTTTAAAAGTATATTTGATCATAATTTTTATTTGTTATTTTATAATAAAATATATCGTTTTAAATTTTAATATTAATTATATAATTGGTTAATATTTGGATT